>PNEQ01016845.1:0-50581 GCA_003012365.1 Medauroidea extradentata
AAAATGCTACAAAGTGCTCTTTTTTTATTTTTAAATGCTACAAAATGCTAAATTTGCAATTCAAAATGCTAAATTTGATGATTTTAAATGCTATAAATCACCATCTCTAACTATCCTTTGCAACACGAATATAATGAATAAAAAAAATCAAGTGAAGACAAGTTTTTGTACTGAGTTCAGTACTTGTGCCCTTTTTAACTATGGCATGCCCAGATGTTGCGTGTGTATGGCAAGAGTTGAGTTAATGCAAAAATCTAGTCCAAACTTAGTCATGCCGTTCTTACCCGTTGCCCAGTCGTGTTTACTATCCAAATGGCTTACGTGTAGTGCTGATAACATGTGCCCTCCTTTTTTTTCTTGCTTTCACTTCGCTTGCAGTCACACACACTCCACCATGGGCTACAGCGCAATACTATAAGGGACAGTCTATACGAGCGCTCAAAACTCAGCACTTGAAACGCAGCGCTTGAAACATCAATGCCAACATAGTAAAAAGTTAAGTATATGGACGTTAACAAAATGTGCGTTATTGGTGCAGCAAGAGCATGGGAACAAGGTATACGAGCTAGAAGCGCGCACAACAGTGAGCGAGATACAAACATGAAGAAAAGTATTGAACCCATGGAAAGACTCACCATTACTTTGAGATAAGCGTGCCGACTTAGTGTTATTAATTTTTTAAATTAGGAAACATATATTTTGAAAACATGTAATTAAATATTTGAAACACATTTAAAATAAGTTTTTCAAATGGTTTTAAAACCATTACATCAAAATTGTTGAAGCAATGCGACAAGGGTCACAAAGTATTTGTAAATGTAACTGTTTTACAATACTTATTTCAATATTGATTTAATGTATGTATACTGTAATTATTAGTTTAGTTGTTTTAGTTATAAAAAAATTTCCTACATTAGCTAAGATAACACTTTATAAACTTCCTTACTTTACGACTTGTAATAGTTAAAATAAATGGTTATTGTTTTTATAAATATGTTTGTGATACATTTTAAAAAGGTTTTACAAAATATTTTTGTTAATAATTGAAGAATATATATATATATAAAACAAATTGCACTCTACGAATGAGATATAAGTGAGATACATTTATTGAACACAGAGGACAGCACAATGCAGATATGGGTTGGATGTTATTTGCAGAATACAGAATAAAAAGTCAACTCTCAAGACATTGTTGTGTCCCATTATTGTTATTTATGAAGGTTGGTTCTTTTTTGCAAAACACCTTCCAATTTCATTATGGTTGACTAATGAGTTAAGGAAGTGTTAGGAATAGAACTACTGTCAATAACACAATAATAAACTCTTGTGCAAATAGCTACGACGTGGTTTTAATAGCATATTTGTCTACATGAACAATATCAATTCTACAAAATAAATTACGTCAAATGAGGTTAAGTGTAAAAAGATAGAAACAAAAATTCACGCAAACATGGAACGAAACCTATTTTTACATGTTCGAAACAGGTGGAAACTGCACCAAGCACGTAGTCAGATATACCGAGACATTCACTGTCGTCACTCACATCTTGTACAGGAGACAGACAATACTTGGTGAGCCGACAGGTGCGATGAACTACCACTGAAAGTAGAGGGGGCTGGACCTGGGCACTCAAGATAGGGAACAGCAGCTCATTGAAAACATGTGATACATGCATTCTTGCTTGGAACTGTGCTTGCTGTGGCAAACTGTCCATAATGGACACAAAGGACATTAGAAATGCTTTATTACCAAATGTATCACTGCTGCGCCTGCGCTCCTCCCTATGGAAGGCTACACTTTCCTGTAACACCTTGGTCAGACTTTGTGAAGCTGCAACGATGCTTTGCCCTACTGCTGTTCTTGTTTACTCGATCCCACCTGTTGACTTGTTGTGCTGAAGAACGGTTAGCATCACCAACATCGGATTGCGACTGTACAGAGTCCCAGCAGTAGTCACTGTAGGATGTTGTACATTAGAAATGTCATTGCACGATGCATCTTTCCCACTATCTACAGGGGCAATGTTTGATGAATGCAAAGTATATTTTGTCACCCATTCTTTCAGCTTTATATTAGTATGTCAGTTAACAGGTTAGCATATTCTGTTGGATCACTAGAACAGTCCGAGCATCACAGTGTAACTGGTTTGGCACGGCAGACAGGTTAAGTTACTGCTACGTGCCACTTACCTCTGTTTGTTCTCAACAACACTGACACTTAAATTTACGACCAGGATGGGCTCTAGCTTTGTTTTATACACCGTCTAAAATTCATAAAATAATTTTGTCATTTTAAAATTACCAATTTGTAGTGGTAATTAGTATTATTTTTATCATAGTTTTATAATACATACATTAAACATTACATTAAATCGCAGCCTGCTATGCGTAGCATAAACATGCTACGAAAACAGCTGAAACCTTGTTAACGGCACAAAATGATAATAAGTAAAGACTATATTACTACAAAAAAAAAAAAACAATACAATTATCACCGACATTAAAAAATATTAGCAACAAAACATTTAAAAATTTCATTAAAAGATATGCTGAAAGTGCCTCACATTTTGACATAGAATTAAAGTCCCTAGGTAGTTTAGTGTTATATTTTCATGCACTGAATGAAACATTGTTCGTAAATGGCAAAACCTTACTTGTGTTGATAAACTGCCGTGTGTGACCCATTTGGTCGAAATATTGACATAGATCTAGAGTGCGATTGGCGGATACGCTGTCAATCTTTGAATTACAATTAACTTCAGTTTTTGGACAAGACAGTGTTAATTGAGTCTGCTGCCTACCAGAGTCGTGGCATGAGCAAGGATAGTGATTTACATGTTAAATTATGTTGAGCAATGCTGTCATTTTTAATGATATCGCTATATGACAGAAATCATTTTCTCCACTTAGAAGACGAAAATATTGCTGTAGAAATAAAAATACAGGAAAAAGTCTACGAAACGTTTTAAAGCATTTTTGTAGGTATTTTGAAAAGGCTCTGAAGACCTTGTAGCAGTGTGGGTCTAACCGAAAACAGAAAAGTCAATGGTGGGATGTACGTAGGTTAAACAGGTACTGAGCCACGTAGATAACTTACATCGCTATTCTTGCTCACATCACGGTTGAGTTAAACAGCGCCCTAATACTGGAAGTTTATTTCAAGAGAGCTCTGTGAACACATATACTTTATTTTACTTCAAATAATTTTTATTGGATCACATGCATCATATTAAACGACCAAGAGCTGCTTGAACAAGTAAATGAGCACGAGTGATTTTGTACAGTAGAACCCCGATTTAACGAAATGCCACAGGACCCGAAAATGTTTACTCTAAAACAATGTTTCGTTAAATCCAACTTAAAATTTTTTGCCACCTCCCCCTTTGCCACCCCCCCCCCCCCCCAGCCAAAAAAAAAAGTTTTAAATCCTCGGGAATTTTTTGTCAGAAATGGAGGTAATTGTTAGAAAGTATCATAGCTCACAACAACATACTGTAGTTACCATCAATAGGTAAGCCGCTGCCGTAAAAGAAAAAAAAAATTGACGAAAAAATTTTAAAAACTGCCAGCAGAACACTCGCCAAGCCGAGCGCGCTCCTGGTGAGTTAGCTGCCCGCTTGCACGCATCAACACATTAGAAGTGACAATAAAAACCGCTGAGTCATTTTTTTTTCCGTCTCCCTACCGGGCCACCAAGGAATTTTAGGAAATTTCCATTTTAAAAAAAGCCATGAAAACTGATGTAAAAGTTTGCCAGATAACTGTAAATTAATAAATACACGTAGCGGCGGCCATTGTAACTTACAGGCCGCTGCGCTCTTGAAACAGGTTGCCGCCTGCCTAAAAATATTTTGCACTCAAGCATTTTTTAGCATCGGCGAAACATATTACTTACGTTAATAAATTCGTTACAAAAAGTTTGCATAAATAACATAATAACGTATTTCTTTTTATAGATATGATGGTTTTATCACGGGACGTGTCCAAAAATAACTACGCTGGACACCACTTTATTCTATCGGCAAAAGAATTAGGCGGTAAAGCACGCTGCACGGTAGTGCATTCTGATGGAGACGCGAAGAACTACCTGTGTATTACTACCCGTGCTGTCCGCTGCGGTGCTGTGTGGACTGGGTATCTAGATGCTCATTCACGCACCAGGCGCCCGGATGACGATCTAGGCGCGCATTTGTTACGCAACACAGCGTTGCTCGCTCGGCCGGCCGAAGTTTTCGATGAATTTTAGTGATTTTTTTTTTTGTTTCTTGACGGATGGTTTAACACTATCTGCGGAGAAAAATGATTATACTGCGGCCAGTAAACGTATTTTTAACAGACTTACACTACACTTTATATTTTATTTTATCAAAGTTACTTAGTTATTTCATACGTTTGTAGTTATTTTTTCATAGTTCCGAAAATCCTTTCGTTAAATCGCTGTTTTCATTATTCCCGAGTTCATACATTTTACAGACAATGAATCTTTTAACCCACTCACACATCCGTGTCCAAAACTCAGAAAGATATGGCCTAGTGGTGTAGATTTGAATGAGAAATTCAAAACAATGTATACCCCTGAGCGTGATATTGTTATTGATGAAAGCCTTCTCCTATACAAAGGCAGGCTACAGTGGGTACAGTACATACCCTCTAAAAGCTCACGGTTTGGCCTAAAGTCGTTCTTGTTGTGTGAAGCAAGCAGTGGTTATGTATGGTGTTAGATAATTTACACAGGCAAAGGGACACAACTAGACAATGAATTTAGCCAACTTCCAAAATCATCTCAAGTGGTCATGACACTCATAAAGCCTTTGCTAAACAAAGGCTATTGTCTAACGATGGACAATTTTTACACCTCACCAGAGTTAGCCGACATCCTACTAACTAAGAAAACGGATAGTAATGGCACAGTGCGTCTTTCAAGGAGAGGTATACCCGAGCCACTAAGGAAAAAATTCAAGTTGAAGAAGAATTAAATGAAAGCATACCAGAGGGGCAAAGTAACTGTTACTTTATGGAAGGACAAGAAAAATGTAGCCATGCTGTCAACTGTCCATGGTGCACATTTTACATCATGTGAAAAGCCTGGAAGGGGGTCAGTTGTGAAGCCAACTGTGGTTGTATCCTACAATGAAACAATGGGCGGAGTTGACCGTTTAGATCAACAACTAGCTAACTAACTACTTCTTCCCAGAAAACGTGGAAAAATTTATTATAAGAAATTGTTCCAGCATTTACTTGACCTTTCCATTTTCAATGCATTCATACTGTACACAAGAAGCGACATAAGTATGAGTCACTTGAAATTCAGATTAGAATTAGCTTAAAAACATCCTTGACAAATACCACAACAATGAAGTATCACCTAAACGTTCAGGCCGGCCAGAACCATCACCTGCTCCTCTTCAACTGGGTGGTATACTGTAGGAATTGAACTTTGGGATTCTTTGTTACGCTAGCAGTAAGAATTGAGGTTATCTAACTCCTATTGATGTCAATTGAATATTGTATCTAACTCCTGATTCACCGTGAAATAAAACAGTATGAGCGAAACTACTTGCATTCAATAAACATATCCTCAAACTTTCCGCCTACGTGCAGACGAGCTAGTAAATAAACATCAGCAGTAAACACCAAACAATAAACAGCAAATGAGCTGCGAGAGAGATCGCACTCGTCAAACCTAGTGGCCCGGGGACAAAGTAGCCCGTCTACAATACGACACCCTGCCTCCTATTCAATATTTAAATAATATTTTACATTATTGTGGTTTGCAATGCAAGTATTTGATTCTCTTGGTAATAAATAATATTGATTTTGAGTGAACTAGTCCTCAGGTTTGATAATGTTATATTTGTTAAATTCTTTGTTCAATCAATTTTTATGACAAAAATATCCAAATTTATACCAGCTGTATATTTTACCATTAAATGCTAAAACTGATTTAACAGCAGACCCTCGGACCCATCGCTTTAGTGGTGCGGGGGGAGGGGACTAGTGTGCCTTTATCCAATGTTCCGCAGCTTCACCAACTTTCGTACTCGTGAGCCTCCAATGAGCAGTTTTCTGCACCACTCTCAAACTATGTCATCACTCAAACTTTTCACTATACACAACGTTCATTTTGAGAAGGACATTTGCTGCATTAACTCCATGTGGCTTACACTTGGCCACAAAGTTTACTGTCACAGATATATTAACGTATGTCCGTATGCCTCAACTGAAGTGTTGGTTTAGCCACTGAATGTGGTTGGAGCAAAGTGAGTAAACAAACAGTTCTACGTTACAATTCGCTTGCTATCGATTTATGGGATTCCCATGAATAAACGAAACCATAATCACAACAATTGAAGTACCTCATTCATATAGCATGTCCAAAATGTTTAAACGAACAAGGTTCAATAGGCAGGCAGCAACTTTCATTGCAGAGGGTATTGGAAAGCTGTTGCATCAGTATGACACGTGTCTGAATCTGCACGGTGGTTGTGTTGAAAAATAGCTGAAAGATGTACGTATCTTTGGAGAGTACAAGCATTTTACAATTCATTCCTTTTCTTTTTACAGCCCGTCGGTGGTTGAAGAAAAATAATATTAAAAACCATAGGATGTAAATACTTTTTCTCAAGTGGCGCAACAGATTTTTCTTCATGTCAAAATAAGTAGTTATGAAAAACTATTCTAATTCTAAACTATTTGCATTATACTTAAAAAATTTAATAATTTATTCAAAAATATCTGAAAGCAAAATCCACCATTTGCACACCCCTAATAAATTTACAGCTAGGTTTTTTCTGTATACACTAAAATTAATCACAATATTAAAGAGTTAAGTATAATAAATTTACAAATACATTGATTAATGATCTGAAATCTTTATGGTCAGAGATCTGTTAAATACAACAACTGCATAGTATTTTCACTACCACAATCTACAGTATATACAGTAAAACGATTAACCAGAATGTTTAAAAAGGAAAAACCAAGAATAATTGTACATGTTACCTAGAGTTGCTCTCGGATGAACGAGTGGAATCTGACTTCAGTGACTCCTCATATGATGAGCCCCAACCTTCCGAAATTCCTTCTGTATCATTATGAAATTCTCTAAAACAAAAAACAAAAAAAAAAAAAAAAAAAAAACTGGAACAACAATTTTCAATAAGTTTGCATTTCATAATGAAATTTTTGCATTTAAGTGTGTTAACATGACAAAAATTCATAATTTTGTACTATTTGCATGACATTGTGTTTGTTTTATTAATTTACTTGAGGCCACATTTTTGACTTGTAAAAATTTCTTAGCTTTCATAGTTTTCCAATAGCAGCATGTCAAAGTAAATTTTTTAAAACATTTTAGCATATCACCCGTAATATCTAATTTCAGTGCAAAGTGTTTCATTTGAGTGAGTCACATGGTTTTCCTATGAGAGCTAAAAAAATTTTACAAGTGGAAAATGAAGCCATAAGTAATGTCTATAAAATGAACTATGTCGTACAAATATAAAATTATTAATTTTTTCCCAGTGAATACCTTAATAAAAATATTACTACACAATTTTTTGACACACATGTTCTTCGATAACATAATTATTGTGAAGTAACCGATGTCACTAAACTTACAAAGGGTTTCAACTACCAGCTAAAATGCCAACCTATACACACGGCATCCAATTTGTTAAGGTTTTACTATATTTTTTCTCTGCAACTAAATGCCTTGTTTGGGTAAATATTAGTTAGTAAAGGTTGTCTTTCTCAGTCAAGCCAAACAAAGTGCCCAGCTTGCCTTTTTCAATGGCGTCACTCTGCCTCGACAAGAAATAATTTATAATCGTATTTTATAGCGTATTTATGTTACACTTCTTGGTTGTGTTAGAAAGGAATCATCAGTTAGTCCTGTGTGTCAACTGAATAACATCCCAAAGAGAAGGCTGGGAAAAAAAATTATGTTTAAAACTAGTTAAAATTGTTGTAAAACCAAAATAATCAAAAAATTTTTTGTATATTAATATCTAAATTTAGATCATGTGGTGGCAACTCTCTCAGCGAAGAAAGTGGACGTGTTAGGATAGGACTCTAACCATGGTCTTGATGTCATCCTCCTAAAAAGGAAGGAGTCTGCGGGTCATCCCACAAAGTGATGAGTTGACGTCAAGGTTTCATCTAGAAACAATGGAACTACTCCAGTAACCTAAATTGCTGTGTTGATAAGAGTTGAATTCTTCTCACAGAGATATGACACTGAAGTTCTTATATTATTTTCTTAAAAGCAATGTACTGCAATCGTTAGGTATAACTGAAGCGTTACCCAACATTTTTTATTATCGTCAATGAGCTCCTACAACACTCACGAATACTCATCAAAATGCAATAGGCCTACTGCAAGAATTGCTTGTCAAAAGCAAACCATTATTTCAGAGACTTGAATCCGTGAACTTAATAATATTGAAACACTATTTACGGACTCTATGTTGGTAGGTACTAGTTGTAATAGCTCGTCACATTTCAACTAGGTTAATTTTTTGTATATTCTCTAGTAAAATTAGCAATTCAGCCAAAGCCAACAGATATTTTACATTTGCCCCATATTTATTCGTTAATGCAATAAATATGTTTCTACTATCAAACATTTTGTAAACCATTTAATTACGTAAGGAATAGTTTAACTGTCACAAAAATATCTAAACAATATTGAAGAACCTACTATCTTATCATTACAATACTAAAAAGCAGACATTTTAATACAGTAATATTCTATGTCACTGTACCCATTATTTTAATATTTACAACAGAAACAGAACATAGCTGTAATACTCATAGCCTCTTTTCACCCCAGACACTGAACAGCTCAAAACTTTCAACTCAGTAGGTACTCTGTTTGATGGGTCAACATTGCTGAAACCAACAATGCTACCTAATCCCCATTTTGCTCCAGATAGCTGAACATGATGATCCTTTCATATGTCCACGGGTTCGCAAGACAAAAATCTGCAGAAAACATTATACTATTGTTGTTTAATTTGTAGATTTTTTAACTAACAGTATAATCATATTCCCAGCATCTCAAACAAACATCCACCTCGCTCACCCGTTACTCTCTCACTCCCCCCTCCCATCAAGCTTTCACCGTACTGCGCCACTCTGAAGCCGTCTTCAAAAACAAACACTCAAAATAAACTTCTTATAACGTACAAGAAATTTACATAATAAATTACAGATGTGCAATAATTACAATGTAATCTTTAAATGTTAAAAAAATACAATTAAAATTTATGCAATTTAATTTAATATTTAAATATCCAGGTTTTAACTAAACAAATAGTTCCTATGAATATATCTTGATGCAAGTTTAAGTTTCTCAATATCTGTCTCTCTTCCAAAAACGTCCCAAGTATTGTTGAATAGTACAAACATATTACATTTTACACATCAGTCTTAAGCGGTACTGAATCGCAGTTTGCGATGCAAAACTAAAACAATGTGACAGAACGTAGATTTTGCATTACAAATTGTGATACTTTAAAAGCTATGTTCGGTAAAAAATGCTACAGAGCAGACACCAGACAATGTGATCCTGAATATACTGGCCCCACCACCAACACTCTCAGACAGAGAATGAATGGCTACAGACCAGACACCAGACAAGCCATAACAGGTAAAGACACCAACCGACAGGATCAACTAGTCGCTGCCCAAGCAGACCACCATAACAAGGACTTTGACTCATGCTACAGCACTAGAGTGGTAAGGGCCCTGCCACCTACAAGCAATAGCTCTGAACTCAGACGATGGAAACTAGCTCAACAGTATATCACCAAATCTAGGCAACCACCAGGTCTCAATGTAAGACAACATCCCCAGTCAGTCAGCTTCCCACCACAACCATTGCACTCTTATCTCTTCATTAACCTCTACACATCCTCTTCTACTTGGCGCTTTCAAATCTCCCGCCTCATATCAGTTCAACCATAGGCCGCTAGGTGCATCAGCATCGGTGCATCGGCATCGGTGCATCGGCAGACACACCGCAGTCAGCCATGTCTCTTCGTCCAAGGAAGCTTCTCTAAGCAGCAAAACATCACGATATGTGCTTCTGCGATTATGTGTCGTCCTATTTTTGTGTGTATCTGTCAAGTACTAAAATGTAAGTTCTTGTGCTTCTGTCTTTTGTATGTACTGATAGCCTAGCGGCCTCTTCCTCTCATTTACATTTTTAAACAATTAAACTAAGTTCTTTCTTGAGTTGTTGGCTTCTTTAGTGTGCAACATTGGCAGACTCATCGCGATTGTTTTTCTGCCTTCTCATTCTGCGGTGTACAGTTACAACCTGGTATTGGGCTCAAACAAGATTTAATTTGCAACTGCAAGAATCGAGATGTGTTCAAAATGACTAGTGATAGTGTAGGCATGTGGTATAATACTTTTAAGAAATTGAAAAAATGAACTGGATCCCCGAAATACATGGCTTAAATGTGAAGAAAACGCAGGAAATTTGACATCTGTGTATTGTGAATTATGCAGTAAAAATGAAACTTCACTCCATGAATTGCGCAACTTTAACACTGCATTAATAAAGGGTATTAAAGACTCTTCTCTAAAAAAAGAAAACTGTGTTAAACATGCTAAATCATAGATGCACAAACATGCTCTTAAAATTCTTAATATACTTACATCAATTCAAGAATTCTTTGTGAAAACACCTGTAGGCAAGGCAGTGTCATATGTTGGTGGGGAAACAAAAAATTGTGTCGGAAAACTTGTCGACATTGCATGCGTCTTAGCTCAAGTAGAAATAGAATTTAATAAATTTCCAAAATTTGTTGAACTAGAAAAATGTCATGGAGTTTACATTGTCGACACATACGCCACTGTGCCAAAGTGTGAAGAATTCACATCTTGCATTGCAACAACTTTAAAAATTGAATTGATAAATGACTTGAGAAATGCTGGGATCTTGACAATTTGTTGTGATGGCTCCACTGATGTCAGTGTTACAGAAAAATAAATATTTTTTGTGATGTTTACTAACCATAATATTTCTGATGTTGCGTTCAAGTATTTGAACGTCATGATTCACCCAACTCATCTGGCCCTGTAATTTTCATTAGCTTAACTAAAATGCTGATTGAATTTAGTGTTGCAAATTTTTAAAGAAAAATGTTTGGCTTTCTGGCTGATGGTGCGCCTGTGAATTTAAGGACATAAACACGGTGTTTCTGCTGAACTTAGAAACTCTGTCCATGGTTATTGGCAGTCCACTGCCTTAGCCGTCGCCTCAAGCCAAGTGTAAAATGCTACATACAGTCAACTTATCACACCAATGTAATTAAAATACTAGGTGAAGTTCACGAGTGCTATTCAGAAAGCCCTACTTGCATTCATCAGTTTCAACAGCTACCTATGATTTTGGGTGAAGAAAATGTGACTTCAGACCCAACAAGCGGAATACAAGGTGTAAGGCGGATTTCACATAAAAAGAAATGTCTTGATGTCTTACTCAAGAATTACAGTTGTGCCCGCTACTTAAGCAGACACCGTATACACAGGCTGCCAATCTTAGTCGAGTTGTATCAGACTAAGGCACACAGCTGCCTTTACACTCCCTCCCATGAGTTAACACTCAACATCATTAATACACAACAGCTACAGGTTGAAACAGCTACTAATAACATTAGAGCAAGATCTTTATAGCAGTAAATGTATTACAATATCAACCTCAGGTACATTGAGCAGTTACAAACAATACGGCGACGATGTCAAACCGGGCATGACCCAAGCACAATAATCAAAAGCTGTTAAACAAGACACAATTAAATTAGAAACAATTATTTAAGTGTGCACGAGCTAATACACTAGCTCTCCATTATTAACCAAATTAATAAAACGCAGGGAAACAAATCCCGCTTGTGCCAAGCTCGCGCTCGCGACGATACAATCCTGATAGTCAAACTCAACGGAAGAATAAACAGAATCAAACCGAACTAGAATAGAAAACAGTAACCAGGAAATAAAACAAGAAAACTATAAACTTACTAAATATATACCAGGGAGTGTTGCCGAGGTCGCGAGCCCACACAACTACCCACTAACCAGGCCAGGAGAATACCGACTGTCCCGCACACACGCTCCAGCCAACTCAGCTGGCACGGAGGGGAAAGGACAGGGGAGGAAGGAGGGAGCACACGAGCATTGCCGACTACGGCTGAGCGGACACGAAGACGTCCAGGCGGGAATCACGACACAAATTGCTTCAGGGCACTCAAGTTCTCGTCTAGCACGTAGGACCGTTAATCCATAAATTGTACACAGTGCATGATGACAATCATCTTCTTGGTTTGCAGGCTTGGGAGTCACAGACTACCAGTACACAGTGTTATCGTGAGTCAGTTGGAAAATTGTGCTACAGAAAATAATCTTCAGGCTGGCAAGCTTTCTAGAATAGTAAGAACAAAGAAATGTTCAAAATTTGTTGCATTGATCCTGTTTTTAAAGATATTTTGAACCATTTTTCAAAACTCTCATTAGCACTTCAGTCTGAAATCAATATGCCGTATGCTTTGACTATTTT
The DNA here is from genome assembly GCA_003012365.1 of Medauroidea extradentata. Lineage (NCBI taxonomy): Eukaryota > Metazoa > Arthropoda > Insecta > Phasmatodea > Phasmatidae > Medauroidea > Medauroidea extradentata. The sequence continues at coordinate 12,569 of PNEQ01016845.1, forward strand.
GAAACAACTGAACTGTATTCAGCCCTTATCAGTATGAAAGACGGCAATTTCGATGAAGCTCTCAGTGAATTTCTCAAACCTAAGGCAGAAATGGAAGAAGATGGTGGTCTTGCTTACCTGGTATTTTCTTTGTCACACTGATCTTTAATGGACACATTTAACAATGGTTACAATGACATTCTTACTCAACTGCATGATATATTGTTCAAGATATTTTCTGATCTGCATGAGAACAATCCCATTAGGTCTAGAACCTGAATTTTACATGACAAAATGCGGCCCACTGATGAAAAGAACCTAAGCATTTATGATGATGAAGAAATAAATTTTTTGTGCACACATTACAACAAAGTGTTAGAAAAGAAAGGCATTACTGCAGATGGTGTATGTGAAAAATAGAAAGACTTCAAAACATGTTGGTTATCTAACTTAAGGTGCACCACAGGAAATGAGCTATGGACAACGGTTTACAACAACTACAAACAACATTTCCCAAATTTGGTACACATCATCTGCATTCTGAGACTTTTTCCTGTCCTACCATAAAAAAGGTTAAAACTGATTGCCGGAACAGGCTGCAGACTGCAACTCTAGGCAACCTAATGAGAATTCCAATTGAAGGTCCCCAGTTAAAAAAATTTTCTTCAAAAGAGGCTACTGAAATGTTTACTTTTTTAACAAGAAACTCCACCGTACATATGTACCTCCATATGAACCAAGGCTACACACATCAAAAGCGAGAAGTGTACATGAACCTGAGGAAAGTTATTAGAGACTGAAAAATTAAACTTTCAGAGACAGTTGTTTTTTTCTCAGTTATATTATTTTTCCCAAAATGTTAATGCTTTGACTCCTGTTACCCACTCATGAAAAAGAAAGACAATGAAAACACTAGGTAACACACTTACTACCTCGCCCAACCATGCAAAAATGACAACATACAGGACAAACTTTGGTTGGGATGTACTAACAATGCACCTCAAACTGCATTGAAAGTATTATTTGTTTGATAATGTTATGTTCTATGTATAAGAGTTCTATGGAGGTTTTGTACACAGAACCAAAAAATATCTACCTAACAGAAAGAAGAGCAACACAATGCTTTTTTTCGTGCTAGTAGTTTCACCTAGAGCTCCTAGTTCAGAGCAGGTCTACCTAATGGGCGGAGATGTAACACTTTACGAAAAGCTTGAGAACGTAGTACTGGCAGCCTCCGTTGAGCTGCACTGCCGACGAAGCATCACCAGCGCTCCTGTAGGTAGTCTGCCCAACTTCTTCGGTCTTCTTCGCGGATAAGTACTTCCCACCCCCTCCCACCCTCAACGCAACTCTCCGCGGTAGAACCGGCGTGATGGCTGGACAACTGTTGATGTAGGTGTTGTCGAGGAAAATGACGTTACTAGTGCTTCACGTGTTCAGAGTTGCATATTATTACAGTGCTTTCTCACTTCGAATAGAAAAGAAAAAGAAACAAAAGGTCATGTTTTTACCATAAATCTATAATATTTGCATTAGAAAACAATTTAATACTTGTGATGAAATCACATTATTTCAAAATGAGTACGAACACTGTTTTTTTATAATAACGCATGTTAAACTAACACACAAGCTTTAAATTGATATAATGAAGACCGAAACTAAAAAGCGATGTATGAATAAATATATAACATTGGCATTTTGTTAGCACAATATACCGTAAGATGTTGCACAATGTACACATTAAATATTGTACTTTGACTTTCCGTGACAATATGAATAAAAATGTTCATAATACCAAACTTATTCATGCTACAACATAAACGCCAAGAAAACATATCCGCATATTCAATTTTTAGTTAAATTTATTTCCTAAGCTGTCACAAATATTGTGATAGTAACGACGAACGCACAGAATAACTTACCTGCTGTGCTGGAATTGTTCTGAAGTTCTTTAATTACTCGAATAGCTGTGCCAATAAATTTCCCAGTTCCATCTGATATTTTGTGCCAGTTAATTTACGTTAAATGAAACGTTAAACCAAATAAATAATTTTGAAAATTGCACACATGCAGTATGAACTAATAAAATTGTATTTGAAAATAAATAGAAAAATACATTAATGTTGATTGTGTGATGTACATTAACTCTTTGAAAAATTCAGAAGATTAAGAATATATAATTGATTAACATAGTCATGAAAAGAAACTCTTATTTTCACTATTACAAATTAAACATAAAATCATAAACATAAGAGTCATATAGAGAGAAAGATCAATCTGCAATAAAAATTATTAGAAAACTACTGATTTATTTTAAACCATCCTACGTGCGCGCATTGTTCCCTTAAGTACTTAAGTTGTACAACTGCAGTTTCGACATACTAAAAAAATGGTAAAAAATTAAATAAATAACACAGCTTGAGTAAACGTACAACTTGTGTACTATGTAACTACACATTAACGTCGTGTGCATACAAAAACCCTGGAATGACATGCTTCTACATGTTTTTAACACAGCTTGCGCGACTGTAAGAATATGGTAATGTCAGACAAGAAGTCCTACAATAAACAATACTGTACAATGATTGAAATCCAGTTTCCCCTCTTTAATTTCCGTTGTTTTACATATGATATGACAACAATCCAGCGAAATCGTAATTTTGACATGGATTTATACGAAAAATATAACATGTGAAGAAAGTCTAATCACGGTGAAATAGTGTACAAACAAATAACCACTAAGTCAACTTCACCTGCTAAAAGATTTAATACCAAATAACCCAAATAACCAAATACATAGGATCGTACAAACATGAAGTTACACTTAATGTCCCCTTCTATTAAACAAAATAAATAGGATCGTACAAACATGAAGTTACACTTAATGTCCCCTTCTATTAAACAAAATAAACTCTTACGTCTCATTAATGGGACCATAATCGTCCAAATACCAACTAAATGACCAATGTCCAAAATAACGGTACCAACAGCGTACAGATACAAGTGTTCGATCGCCTAAACCTGACATACATATATTATAGTATAATGAAAAGAGCAGGACTACCCCGAACGCCCAAAGTAAAATGGAGAAGTTCACAGTTCAATAAAGTTCAAAAACTAAATGCGTAGGAGGCCTCTGAAAGAAAAAGGCGAAGGTTAAATGCTCCGAAAAAAATGTATGTGTCCGATGTACTTCCGTGAAGGAAATCTATCGCCATAAAGTTTCTTACTCTGCAGCACTGCAAATATATCTGTTCTTCTTACCTTGTTCGTCGCCCAGGTAGGATACCAACCACCTTTTGTTTCTGAGGTGAACCAGCCTTATGTGTCACTGCAATCCAAACAGACACGCCTCTCCCGAGACGGCGAAGTCTTCTATCAGCCAGGAAACGGGACAATCCCCGATAGAAAAACGTATTTTTCAGTAATACCGACGGTCTTTGCACCGAATACTAAGGCCATGCCAACGCCTAGACCTTCTGCCTTGGCTGCTCGTTGAACCACCTTTACCTCTCCGTCTAGTCCCGTCGCCCCACACTCCGTCGCCCCCACCCCGACCGTCCCTCTCCTCACCATCCAACTCGCATATTCCCTACCTCCCCTCTTCACCAGAAGGCACCAGTTCGAAGTTTAGTAGAGGGGGAGGCGGGATCTGAGGCCACACAGTCAAAAGGGACAGAAAATACACTAGGGCACCAGAGGACCCAAAGACTAGGTATCAAGGGGCACAAATCCCCCACTCTAAAAGGTTCGATCCGGGGTAATCCTGCTGGCCCAGGCAGCCCAACTCTCCACGGCTTAAGTAAGAAAAGAGGCTTCACCAGTATAATACTTTAAATGAGAGAAGTGCGCTTTCCTCACGGGTTTCCCTGATTTGACGGATCCCAGCAACACTGTGTTGGGTCTCAAGATTTTAACCACTCGAAAGGGCCCTTCATAATATGGTAGTAGCTTACTACCCAATTCCCTCGACCGTGACAAATAGAAGTCAGCCCCCTCTTCACCCTACTACACACAGGCCCTATGCACTGGAACAATACCTGCAGCGAGCTTTGTTAGAGTCGTGCACCTCGCAAGGCCGCCCTGGTGCTGCGCCCTACGGGAAAACAAAACTTTCACAACGGAAAATAATTCATAGTTTAATCTTAAAGAACTGTCCAATATTTTGGGCGATTTTATATGTGATTTTATATCTCTCCACATTTAAGGCTGTTATCCCGAAATTTCAATACTTTTGCAATAGTAATTTTTTAAATTCTATACTAAAACAGCTATCAAAAAAACTGTCCTACGGTTTTATTTAAATTGGTTTTCACTATGTTACCTACTTTTTTCAACACAAAAAATAATTAGGTTTCTGCTAATTACTAACTAACGAAAATTTTGTTTGTTTTATGGCTTACACATTACTTTTTTGTGTTGAAAAAATTATAATGCATAGAAAATTCATATTAAAACTGGGGAACAGATTTTTGATAGATACTTTACTTTAGGCTTTAAAAAATCCTCAAAAGCAGTGGAAACTCGGGATAGTGGTCTCAGCGTCATTATGTACTAAACAAACTGGACAGCGATATTAAATTATAACTTTTGAGGTAATGGACTTCCTTACGATCCCGCCTGCCTGGCGATTTGCTGCTCTGCAGTGGGTTAGAAATTCACATTTATTTGGAAAAGTATTCTTCGTGTTTTCAATGTACCTGCATACGAAAAAAAAAAAAAAAAAAAAAAACCCAAATTAAAGAAGCATCCTAAGTCTTTTCAAAACATAAAGTGCAATGGAAATACAAGTCCGAGCTCTCCAATAAGGCTAAACAATGGCCTTTTCGCATAGTTATGAAAAAGAATCTACTGATCAGATTGAAAAGAAACTACGATGAGGGCTACAGTATACTTTGATCTATACTTACATACCTAATAAACATAATATTTTTGAAAATGTTTTATTATTAAAACATTATAAATTCTAACCGCCTCTACATTTTGTCCTCTGGTATCATCTAAACCTTCTGGCAACTGTAAAATCGTATGAATATATAGTGATATATAGTAACTTATTAAAAATTAAGTTCCCCATCCACATTCTCATCAACGCACAGTCTATCCGAAGGACAAAGACATTATGTTACAATACATTATATAAGGATACATCTTAATAAATAGTTGTTCTGATCTTACAAACAAAGTTAAATATCAGTAAAGAAACATGAAAATATATGAAAAAAGTTACATGAAAATTCTATGTAACCAAAATTTTGGAATGTCCTAACTGTATCATGTTGTATTCTGGAATAAGTTTACTTAAAATACAACAACAAAAATGTTACTTATTACTAGCAAGTTTAGGCTGTTGGCCTTCTACAGTGGCAAAAAAAAATTACTTTTGTACTAGAACTTGTAACAGGATTCTCACAGACATATATTTCCTTCAATTTTCCAATTAAAAGTTATGTTTATTAGTTATAATCCTAATTTTAAAATTGTCTTTTATTTGACCTTCATATGCATGTAGCAGGATATCTGGCCAAGAAACTGGAAGACAGGTTTCATTGTACATTGTGTCGCAAATCATTTGTTTCTCACAACGTGCGATTGAAGAATAACAATGATTTGCTTCTTTTTGTATAAATCATACACCGGGAAAGACGGAACAGTTGGTAATTTGAAAGCACCAACTGAAATGTTGGTTAAAGTAACAGCCATTACTTTGTCAACTATTACAGAGATGTACCCTCAATATTAGTTTATAATTGGAGTTCTAGGGCACATGATAATAGAGGTAAAAAAAGAGTAAGGATTTCGTAACCAAGTTTATTTTTTGGCCCATGTCAGAAACACAGATTGTGTGTTATAAAACATTAGTTGAGAATACGTCTTAAGAAAGAATTTATTCTGGACTTCCAAACTATACCATGGATCAGCAAAGAAACCATCCCACAAACTGAGCAATTTAATGCACTACTAGAAATAAATTATTTTTTGTTTCGACATCCACATTCTTTTGCGAAATATAATATTTTCTACCTAGTTATAGAAGTAAGTAATTTTTTAATCTCTGTAAATACACGCACATACACAATCTAATATTACATATTTTATACCGAAAATAGTATTCATTCTGGGGCAAGAACTGTAATGGCGAATGATACACAATTTGTTCAGTCAATACTAGCTGAAACCGGCGCGCACTTCGTACGGCCTAACAGTGCAGTGGACATCTATTATTACAAATAAGTTGTGAGCATGCGAGACATGAACTGTCAATTGCGGAAGATGACAGAGTTACAATCCTAATTCATTAAAAATTAATTGTTTTATTATTTTTATGTGGATTTTGCCGATATTTTAATAGTTATTCTGTGATATTCAGGGCGAAGACAAATCCAACAAATCAGATATTGTTAAAATCAGTCCAGCTTATAAACAGTGTAATTAACCCAACTTTGATTTATTTGTTAATTATTATAGATAAGCTATCAGCGTGCGTGACACGAGTTGTCAATTGCAGAAGATGGCAGATTTCGAAACCTAATTTATTCAATAATTAGTTTACCATTTTCTTTTAATTTTGCCGATATTTTAATAGTTACTCTGCTATTCGGGACGGAGACGAAAACAACAAATCAGAGATCGTTAAAAATCTACCCAGCCGTTCCTAAGTTATAAATAGTGTTAAAACCCGACTTTGCTTTAATAATTTAGATTATAATTGTTGTTAAAATTATGTTTCGATTTATTTACACTGTGAAATTCTGCAAAACTATGTAGCATGACCCAAACTATCATTATTTATGTAAGCTATATTGCGTGAGGCCAAACACATTGGGTTGTGCTGTGAACTTTCTACGGTTCACTTGGTATTAAAAACGCCGGTCTACGGTGCGAGATATCCTAGGATCGAACACTGGCTTGGGCATGGATGTTATGTTTCCACTTCACTCTCATTGGCTCTTACGGCTGCCGTCAATCCCTACTCTAGGGCAAAAAACAGCCATTTTACTAAATTCTTAACATTAAATTAAGTAATAGATGCCAGCGAAACTTTGGCATTCTTATCTGTACATCCCGTAAATCAGTTACAAGGGATTAGAATTTGAAATAAATGAATAATAATTTGCTATCAAATTCATTATAATTTTATTTCCAAATTCTGATCACTAGCAACTAATTTACAGCAAGCAGACATACGACTGCCAATGTTTCATCGATGTCCATTACTTAACTTAATGTTAAGAATGTTAGCAAAGTAGTTGTTTTTCTGAGGATAGACGGAAGATTTAAGACCGAATTGTTAAAGGCCCTTAAAACTTTCTCATCACCACCATATATTTTTGTAGAATTGTAATTTTTTCACTTGAATCATATTTTAAAACAATAAGAACAAAATTAAATATAAAGTAAAACCTCTTTACATAATAATTGTAGGAACAGCTCACATATTAAAATAAAAATGGTCAGACACGTTACATGAAAGCTTATTTAGTAAATATTTAATAATATTGTCCCAAAACCCTTGAATTCAAGAACGTATTTCAGTCACATTCATTATAAGGGATCACTTTTTATTCTACTGTAGGCTTAATTTTTTAATAAATTGCAGTGTAATAGCTTTTTCTTGTAAACAAGTAAAAATTTTGCAAATCATTTGAAATTTCTGTTAACATGATATGAAGACACAGGATTTTTTTCACGCGTGGATTCCTGCGGCCTCTAAGTATGTCATAATTTTTGTGAACAAAATAGTGTCACGTTTAACTTTTTCTACAAATTGGGCACATTAGAGCATAGATTACCTTCCTTGAAAATCAAGATATACAGGAACACAAACATCACGGAACTTTACTAAATAACCTACAAACACGTCTTCATTATTTCTTTATAATTTCTAGAAAAAATGTTGAGTAATTCCGAACTAGTAATTCTTATCCACTTCCATTATTTTTTTAAACTAAGAGAAATCAATAGCAAAAAAATTTACACTGTATTCGTGTTTCTTTGGAGAGCATGTCATTGGAAGAACTAAACAAGTACACGCTCTTTTAATAGATAATATGACGCTAAAAGCACGAAACTGGAGCTCCCAAAATCGACAGAGCTCTTAATGCTAATAAATAGTAGGCTATTAACTACATATGTATGTCTTCGAAATAGAATTTGAACACTTTTATGTGTGATCAAAAAAATATATAATCTATTTCTAGTGTTGTTGGCAGGATTTAATTTACTAGGGAGAAGGGGGGATTGATAGAAGAGGTTGGCATGGTAAATTGTGCACCACGCAATGGGATTTGTAATGCATAGTTAAAATCTTTGGTGTCCATTTGTGTGAAATCGCCAGCATTTGTGCAGAAGATATTTTTTGATTGTTGTATTTTCTTATTCTCTTTTTACCTTCTGACATAGTCCATTGAATGTTTTGTGTTGGATGTTACTTTATGTATCAAAAGCATATTCTTGTCAAGTGATGTAAATAAATGTAACTGAGAAAAAAAATTATCATATAAAAATTACTGCTTAAAGTGTAGTGAATAGTTTCGTTTGGTTAATTTATATAAGGTGATTCACAAGTTGTGTTAAGACAGTCTGTCTTGTAAACATAGAATAGCAGCCATTATTCCTATTTTGCTCTTAATTACACTTACGAGTAGTAATCAGTTGTGTGTGTATGTGTATATATAATATTACATGTGTGTGTGTTTCGTTTGTTTGTATGTAATGGATTTATATTGTCATAACTATAATAAAAACATTTTTATTATTTCAATGATATGAAAATTTTGCTGTGTAGGCACTGTAAGTATTTGTATTAGTAAAAGTGACTTATATCTATGTTGTTCAGTGTGTTTGTTTCATTAGTCAGCATCTTTAATGACATAAACAACATAAAAAAAATTAGCAAAAATAGTTACTAAACATTTTATTCGATGACTCGTGAAACATGCCAATCGCTTGTAATATTCTTTCGTTTATTTCCCAATGCGACATATGATCAGAGTGAGGCGATGTGGTGCTTAAGTAACCATTTGGACTCTTAATTTTTCAAAAAATACTCCACAAAAATGCTGTAGTGGTTGCATAACATAATAAATAGTCAATTTCAAGCTAGTTTAGTTGTGTAGTTTAGTGCATCCGTCTTTAATAACCTCAATGTCAACATGAAGCAAAATTCGCTATAATATAACGGTGTTTGCTGAGCGGCATGTTTGCTGTTCGTTATGCGTAAAATATTTTGGTGCTTAATTTATGGTTTTAGTAGTATTCTTCATATAGGTATTACTATTATGCCGTAGCCACCTGCTTCTTCGAAATTTCACAATTTTTGTTATCAAGTGATTTCCAATATTTTTCTTGTAACTTTGTTAGTATAGATAACTTTATTCCTGAGTCCTACGTAGTACGTTGTGTGTTTGCTTAATTTACAGGGTATTTAAGTCTATATGAATAAAGTTGCACTCACAATCACTACATAACATACGTGCGTACGTACGTGTAAAAGAAGAAACACTGAGAGTGCACGCCAGCATTCACATTTCCGCGTAGCGAGCATACGTACGTAACAAAGTTAACAACTTTATACTTCGTACGTACGCTGTGTGGTGGTTGTGCTTCTAGTATTTATTAAGTAGTGCAAACGTATGACTCCATTTAGATTAAATTATTTTGACAATTTTTTTAAGCTGTAAATAATTTTTTTGCTTAGACAAATAATAATAATGTATGGCCACCGATTACAGACATTTTGCAAGCCAAAAAATTCCATGCATGTCTATATTAAATGTTGTTGTGAATCCAATCTCAAATATGTAATGTAAGTACTTGTGTTTGTATGTATGTTAAGTGTGGTTGTGAATCAACCTTAAAACTTGGTATAAAATGGGTTATTGTTTGATCTGTTTGGTTAATGAAATACATTATTATTTTGTCTGTAAACTAATTGTAAATGCCCAATTTATTATATAAACTCTCAGTGAGTTATTTTTACAATGAAATGTTTGTTAAAATGTCTATACAGTAAGTCAGTGTTCCAAAATTAATAACAAACTTCTGATGAAGTTAAAAAATTTGGGAGTAGCAGTTAGAATGTTGAAAATAATATTGCAATATATTAGATGACATTTATAGTGGACATTCTCAGATATGTAAATTTAAAATCTTACTCGAATAGAACTGGAAATTGAATAAATCAAGTTGGCCTTAAAACTACTGCGCTTGCAATTAATTCCAACCCCCCCCCCAACAACTAAAAATCCCAAGATTTAGTCATTCAATGACCAAAGATAAGTAAGCAAAATATTGCTAGTGGCCGCCATTAAGTGTCAGTGGGTGCGTAATTATAATTTGTCCAATCGATGGGGACCTAAACAATTTGCATTGTCTTTTGGGTATCAGCTAGATTTCAAACAAGTGTAAGTTCGCGTCACTTTCGTAATTACCTTAGGCGTGTTTGACACTTTCTGAATGACGCTGAAATAATAAAGAAGCATCTGCATTCAGGTTCAACAATGTGGTATCACTGTGTCAGCGAACAGCCACTTAGCAGCTGCTGCCTACTTCAGTAGCCTACTCAGATATTTTTGGATGCTAACCTACAGGTCAATGAACCTGCCAAATTTTTCTGTCTCTAAACAATTAATAGTGTCTTATTATGCAATGTAAACATATTAGTTATAAAACACTTGTGGTTTACGTGTTGAGTACAGATGAGCAAGTTCCAGCTCAGATGGAAGGAGCTGGCGTGTTGCAATGCCTGCTGCTTGCTATCTCGCCCTACAACCCTCACACCGCAGGTAGCATGGTGTCATGACTCATCCCGCCACTCATACTTCACAGTTTCTCTTACCGTCTCTCTCTCTCTCTTTCATTCTACCTCACATCCTTCCAGACAAAGCACCACATTGGGCCGCGCCAGGCCACTTGTTACTTCTTCTACAGGTAGGCAGTGCTACTTGCTTGGCCATCAAAACTGCGAGTTTCGGTCAGGGTCCACCAGGGTGATACGAAAATCCACGTAACACGGAATGCCTGGGACTGGACAGTCTACATATCTAAGTAGTCTATGTCCTAGTTGTCACTCGTGAAACTAATGAAAAAAAAAAAAAAAACTATACGACACTAGCACTCCACACAGCGTCTTCATAAAATCAAATAAATTAGGGGATGGGAAGGGAGGAGGGGAGTGTTGGGACTGTTTATTTCAACAAAGAGGCAGGCTATACTTTTAGTTTAAATTCTTTCTTGAGACCATTATTTTTTGACATAATTGATAAGTCTTCTTTCGGTACATATCACACACACCTGAGTGGGCAATGAACTCGTAAAATATTTAAATATTAATTTAAAATACAATCAGAAAAAAATTATATGTATGAACATTGTCCCTGAAAAAATATAATGTTTAAAAATATGTACTTGTCAAGTCTGAATGACGAATGCCTCGCGTATTTATCTGGCAACACAATAGCAATGAATAATTTACTTCACAAATACAGTATCACAAAAATTACAAAACAACTAGTGATGTATTATTCATAAATACTAGGCTATGTCACGTGAGTTACAGTTACATACAATTCTTAAAATTGTTGGTTCAAATAAATCAATGTAAGAATGTCACATCACACTTCACAAGGACTAGCAAACAATAAACATTTTACGTATGAGACATAAAGGAATTGCAATAGATAGGTGACACTTTGGTAAAACACTTCAAGATATTTCACCTGAGGTACAAAAATGCTGAACACAACACCGGATTATTTACGAACCTTGTCACATGTAAACTGTATATTATAACAATTAAAATCATGTCTGATTAATCACTTTTAAAAAACAACCACAGCATTTATGCTTGTTACGAAGAATATACCAAACAAAAACCCATTTTTTCCCGCTGAGAAGTCACATTTTCACGGCCAGGTTGCAGCATTTTCTTTAAAGATTATCCACTTCCTTAAATTTATTTACAACCCCTAGAAAAACTACTAAACTTAATTTTCCTTTGGATTTGACCCTTATTTAACTAGAGCTCCGTCTAAATAATTGTTTTCTTTCAATCAAGCATTTACCTACCTAACCACAAAACGGCATAACGAATACAACAACGATCACGGACTCGGAAGTAACAAAAAACTCGTCTTCGACACTAGTGCTCCTAGTTGTCACTCACGAAAACACAACATCATACATGTTTTCCCTATCCGAGTTGCAGCCGGCGTTATGGAACAATGGTTCTTGAATAAGAAAGAATGAAGGTTGTGATCGGTTTTTTTCAGAAAGGAAAGTAAAAATTTACTGTGTACCTTATTTACCAGAATGGAAGACGACCCTGAATTTAAGACGACCCCCCAAAAAATTATTTATTTGAAGGAAAAAAATTTTAACCTGAATTTAAGACCACTTGGTACTGAAAATTTTAAAAGAAGTGAGATAGGAAATTTTTAGCGTGGGTTGAACACAACATAATCTAGACATACATCACAATATATTTTAAGAAAACTATTACAATTACATAAACTAACCAGCACTGAATGAAAAGGAAGCAAAATCTGTTGTTATTCATAACTTCTACGAACACCCGTAGGAATATTTCCCTTATTTGTTTTACTTCAACATGACCAGTCATTTCAGTTACTAAAAAAAAAAAATTATAGCATGAAAAACATTTAATATAAATAAAACGTGAGTCGATAACAAGATTTGTAAAAAACACATCTCTAAGTATATTTACCGGAAACCATGTCCTACCAACTCATATAGGAAACACGAATCCTTACCGGACTTCGCCGAGGGCCAGGTTCTAAAGTCTGACAACTTATGAACTAAAATTATATACATTATGTTTCAATAAAATAATTAAAATGTTTACTATCTTAGAATGTGACACAAATATTTACTATGTTTGTTTTGTTCAATATATTTCATATAAGATTTTTATTACTGTAATTGCATTCTGAGGGTGGTAACGTTGTGTAACTGTTGTCGTCAAAGGCAAATGACGGGCTCGTCGGCAGAACGTTTTGATATATACACATTTGTTAGTTGAGATGATATATGATTTTTTTTGTTGCAGGAATTCCTGTTATTTAATTATTTGTTTTAGTTTTTGGGAGATACCGAAAACCAGGTGTTGCTCAGTGGCTGGTATGTGTTGAAGTGGGATATCAACTTGGATTTAGAGCCTGCATTAAGACTCGTGATTAATGCTAGGCTAGCTGGAATTTTTGCCTATGGGTTGAACTATCTACTGCTTCAAGAAGCAGACAAGATTTTACCTTTTTAGATACGAAACATCGGTGTTGTAAATATCAGGTGGTTAACCTTGTGTATGCGGTTTGGAGATTAATTTTTTGGGCCATAATGTTTTGGGTATGATTCTTGTAGCCTCAAATTGTGCAGCTCTTCTCATGTATATAGCCCTGCAAGGATGAAGTGAAATTTCGTATTTATAAGCTCCAAAGAAAAATTGTTCTAAAATAATTGTTACAAGCATGCATGTTGTAATTGTGTTTGTTTGTTTGAAACTGTAGTGAAACAAATGTTCAACTATGTCTTGGTTTTATCGTACATAGTGGATGTGTGTTCGTTTTGTCGAACTTAATAATTACGTGCTTCATTCACAGAAAACAGCAGTTTTATAATGCAAGCGAAATAATTCCACGTAAGTGAATATTATTCATGTTGTATGCCTTGCACGAATATGTAGCTTTCTTCGTTCAGCGAGTCGTAAATCAGATTGTGTTATGTTTATTATTTCGAAATAATTCGGTGCAAATGCATTGTGAATACACATGATATTCGCACAAGGACTCTGCTTTAAATTTGACGAGAGTTGCAAGTTCACAGAAGTAGGTGTAATTTGTGTAGATAGCTACAGTACAATAACAGTCTCGCGAAAGACTTTACTCTAAAAGTTTAATCCTCTCATCTTATGAAATAAAGAGAATCCCAACAGAATCACTCTTTAAAAAAAGTCACAATTAACGTGGAAACAAAACAAGAGTGTGAAAGAAAAAAATAATACACATACAGGCCCAAAACAGTTTGTGCTACCAAAGTAACAGTGTAAAATTTTCACACTGTTTTACATTTCAAGGTTGGTAGCAATTTAGAACCTACTTCAGGTGTTTTCTGTTGAAATAAAGTTCTCGCCAAATAACCTTGAGTTGCAACTCTCCCCTTATATGCTCGTTGCCAGGAACAATTGGAACAAAGCCTAGAATACGACAGAGTAAGACACCATAGAGCAAAGAAGAAAAGGAAAGGGAGGTTAAGATGTGTTCAAAACAATTGATAAAGTTGCCCTGCGCAATTGATAGTGTACGACCAGACGCAGAAAACGCAAAGGCTGAGAAATGCAAGAAGAAAACATCTCTCTAACTTAGTATACACACCACTGGCTTCATGTTGTCAATAGGTAATCTATGGTTACGCTACATTTTCTATGGTTAATTGCCGCAGCTGGTAAACAATGGCGTCCATTACTGTAAATAAAGTTATCGTTATATTTCATATAACTGCATTTGTTTAAAATATACTGTAGTAGCAGTAAATTACAATGTATTTTTGCGGTAATTGTCGAGAAACTGAATTTTCATAAATTATTTGTTGTGATTCATGTACCGTAATAATAAAAACATGACTTGACAACAAAACTTTTTCAACTATAACCCATTTTGAGGAGATAAACTTAAGCAAGTAAAATGTTATAAATTAAGTCTCCCGGAAATTATATGCATTTTACACGCACATAAATACTGTACTGTCAATTTTTTGTGATAAGATATTTATACCCAAATAGTCTTGAATTAAAGATGACCCCGAATTGTAGATGAACCCTTATTATTTTTATCAATTTTCTAAAACCTTGTCTTCCATTCGGGTGAATAAGGTAAAACGTTTCCAGAATAATTTGTAAAACTCAACAGGTCATTGGCTCAAGCTGTCTACATTGTGTGCAGTAAACAGTAAGTAAAAAGAAAGTAAATGTAAAAATCTTTGGTTGAAAAACTGTAACAAGTAACTAGAGTAACAATGCCCTGTGTTGATAATGAAATTTGACGAATAGAGTAGCTCTGTGATTCCTATAGTAATAATAAGTTTGATATTGCTTTTAAAGCACAAGGAAGTTACAATGTATTAACTTGAAAATCTAAAACTCAAAACCTTGTAGACTCGAAAGAAAAAGCTTTGGGGAATAAATTGGATGCATAAGCTCAGAAGCTAATCAAAACAATAATAGATCGTAAAATGATATGTCACATTCTCGAGTGTACTTAGCCCAGGCATTTTGAAGGAAAAATTGGGCAA
The DNA here is from genome assembly GCA_003012365.1 of Medauroidea extradentata. Lineage (NCBI taxonomy): Eukaryota > Metazoa > Arthropoda > Insecta > Phasmatodea > Phasmatidae > Medauroidea > Medauroidea extradentata. The sequence continues at coordinate 27,854 of PNEQ01016845.1, forward strand.
ACCTAAAAAATATAACGTAGTTTTAAAATAATGTAGGTTTGAAATTTGGCACAGACCTTCTTTTGGGTGTTAGAAATTGGTCCTGTAAAGTCCCCATCTCTCAGATGCCGGCGTCATAATTTTTTTATGCAATAAGGGTGTAAGTGCCGAAATATCTGTATCACGACTATTGCACGAAAAATTCTCATTATAATATATCGTAATTTTGCCAAAATATTAAGTAGAAAGGGTACTTAGGCAATTATAATTAATTATTGTTGCAAATTACACCGCAATAAATGTAACATTATTTATAATCAATAAATGGAAGTAAATGTACTGTTCTACACTTTCATAAACTGTATAAAACATTACTGGTATAAGGTACTTGAATTTACTTTATTTATCCTGTTGCTATGGTAGAAAAGATGTATTAATATACCCGTTACGTATTACTGTTGTTTTATATCTGCCTTGTGTGTGTCGCGTAAGTGCATAGCACCGGACAGATAATACTTTCTACCGATACACGAGCGCTGTGGTAGAGCTACTATGACTCATATTTACCGGTACGCCAGAGCGATCTGTAGTCGAGCACAGGTTCAGTCGGATGCGCGAACAGATTTAAGCCAGATGTTTCACCTCGTCCCACTGTATTGCACTGCCATGATAAGTGAATCACAGTTTGGTGAGTGGTTTTTGTTTAGTATGCTTTCTGTGATGTTTATTGGAGTAGTAAAAGAACTTTTAAGACACATACTCTATCAGTGAAATATTAGAATGAGTGAGAAGTGTTTTATATGTGACAGAGATTTTAATAATGGCGGGCAGACTGTCGTGGTTACAAGAGGCATGGGCAGCCTTGTTGCAGCAAGCCGAGAGCATGGAGATGGTAAGGAAGATCATTTTCTTAGTGCTCTGCCTAGTGTTATTGTACATATTTGATGTCAAAAAAATTATACCAGAAAAAGCACAATCGAGAAATTTAGTAAGGTAGAAAAAGGAAGAAACCATGTCAGTGAAATTGCATTAAACAAAGTAACATTGCGTTCTTCATTACCATTGTTTAACTTTAAGAGGGACTGTATATTCTGCGGTGAGGAAGCGTCTATCAGAGCAGAAACCAAGAAAGAAGTGAAGTACAGAAAAATTATATAAGAAGTTCGAACTTTTAGTTTCAGTACCTCTGTTAAAGTAAAGGCCCAAGAGCGAAGCGACAATTGGGGCAGTATTGTTGCAGCTCGAATAGACAGTGTACCGGACCTTGTTGCAGCTGAAGCCAAATATCATAAACACTGTCATTTGCAGTTCTTTTCCTTTGGTACCAGAGATGGAGAAACTTACAAACGAGGTAGACCAGAAGATATAAATAAGAAAGAAGCTTTCTGCAGATTGACAGAATTTATGGAAAGAAGTGATGAATGTCAGTTCCTGCTAGATGACCTTGTTTCACTTGTGGAATACTTCTCAAAGTCATCAACAACAAATCCTTATTCTTACAGTCACATTTACTTGAAAGAAAAACTAAAGTCACACTATGGCAATAGAGTTGTGATCACAGATCTTCCTGGAATGTCATCAGTAGTGAATTTCAAGGGAACAGCACATCAGCTTCTACATGATAAGTGGTATTCTGAACGTAAAAGTTCTTCGACCGAGGAGCGCTTAAGTATTGTTAAAACTGCAGCCAAGATTTTTAAAGAGGATATTCGCTCCATATATTATGACTGTAATACATATCCCGCAGTAGACAATACTAGTTTGTCAGATTGTAACATACTTCCTGACACACTGTTTTCAATGTTGGAAACTATTATATCATCTCATAATCCTGAATCAAACAGTATAAAGAGAAAACGAATCGCTGTAGGACAAGCATTGATATCAGCATGCAGGCCTAGATCATTTATTTCTCCCGTACTCATTGCTATTGGTGTGTATTGTCATCGTCGTTATGCTTCCACACAACTTGTTGAAGTGCTTAGCAGTCTTGGATTTTCTGCCAACATGGCTGAAGTGCACAAGTATGAACAGTCAGTATTGTATGAAAATAATTCAGATGCGCATAGTGCTGGTCAGTTCACTCAGTTCTGTTTTGACAATGCTTATTTCAATATAAACACATTAGATGGCAACAATACAATTCATTGTATGGGTGGAATCAGATGTGCAACTCCTGCTTCTGCAACCAACGTTAGTTCCATTCCACGCATCAGTGAAACATGAAAAGCAAGTGAGGTCAGTGCAGTAGGGAAATTCAACATTTCCTGGTACAAGAAGCCTACATCATCTGGCTTGAAGGACACCAAATTAAGCAGCTCTGCTTAGGACCTGTAGATTCAGAGTTCAAGCACAGGTGATGGACTTGCTCTGGATAAGTGGTAGATGGAAAAGAATTTCTGCACCTCTGTCATTGAATGGCTATATGAAGGCATCAACGTCTAATCCTTCAACAGACTTTCATTCAACTGAAGTAACACCATTGCCATTCATAAACCTGGAGCCTGCGAATTTATCCACCATTTATTCAGCTCTACTTTTTGCTTCAAAAGAGTGCATACAATAAGGACAAACGAGCTGTGTTGTTACTTTCGATCAGCATTTGTATGCCAAAGCTATCGAGATCGTAACATCAAAGGAATCACATTATTTAAATAATGAAATAATGTAATTGTTCCACTGGGTGGTTTCCATCTTTTGATGTTGTTTCTTGAAGCCATTGGATATGTGATGTCTGGAAGCTGGAGTGGAGGAATTATTCGAAGAGGTGTATGCCAAGACATCAGTCATAAACATGATGTCTGGACATGCATACTCCAGTACTTGAGTTATAATGTAGACAAAGATTTTCAAATAAGAAATTATATGACATCATTCTGAATTTCCAGTGTTTTGTGACCTATAATTACTATTAGGTATAATAATTACAGTGTGGTATTGTGGTGGTGCTGCTCTTTTGCAACCTCCTACCTCTATTAGTAGTAGTCGTAGTTAAAGGGTTGTCTGCAGCTGCTGCGTGTTGTTGTTGTTGTTGTTGTTGTTGTTGTTGTTGTTGTTGTTGTTGTTGTTGTTGTTGTTGTTGATGATTCTGGGACGTAACTCTCTTCCGTTGCTATTGCAAGTACAGTAAACCCTCGTTTTATCGGACCTCCATTCTGCGGACTTCGTATTTAACGGACAAAATCTGGCGATACAAAATTATTCCACCGTCGGGTCTACTTGTCACATGCAGCACAAGACCTACCTGGTTATTGTGCTTTGGTAAGTGACATAAGGCGCGCGCACAGATAGCAGCGTAAGACGGTAGACAGAGCTAGTCGCTCATCGGTGTTTAGTCATGTCCAGACAAGAACGACTGTCTTGTCTATGTGAGTTTTTAACGCAGTTGATGTACGCGATAAAGATTATGCATTTTTTAAAATGAAACAGTGTCTCCAACAGGACAGAAAATAAATAGAGTAACTTTGACATCAAGCAAAAAATTTGAACTAATATAAAAGTTAGAAGGCTGGTGTTTCCGTAGCAAAGTTGTGTGACGATTATGGTGTCAAGAAAAAAAACCAGAGTCCGATATTTGTAAAGCAAAAAAATAGTTAAAATAGTTATGTGTTGAAATATGATAAACAAAACAAATGGCACTGTTGGACCCAGGAAACACGTGAAACTTGCTACTGCATCTTCACACGAGGCAATGTATGTTCAACAACGCTCGTATGGTGTAAATGTGGGAAGTGTAGAGAGATTAAATCTGCTGCGGACAAACTAGCGCAACACATGCCTTTCTCACGCTCAGCATTTCCGTCCCTTGCCCTTCAGAAATTCTTGAGGACGGCGGCTAAATTATTATCTCACAGACACGGTATACGATACTGCGTCGCGATGCAAACAGCGGTAGTTTAGATGGACATTTTTTATTTGTCATATATTTCGTAAATAAACACTTTACTGTGAGATACAAACCAGTAGCTCAAGTTCACGTATCACATGTTACCACGCAACGTAACACGAAATCAAGCTGTTAGCAAGCCGCCTTCTGTCCCTCCCCTTCTACTCTTCCCCCGCCCCCCGCCCATGGTTAACTCAATGAGCAGACAAAGGCACGTGTTTATCTTTCTACTCCTGCCAGTCAGCACAAACCTTCTCCCTCGCCCACTTCCAGCGATTTGACAACAAACATGTTGCGTTACTATGCTTATCACACTGCTATATATCTATCGGCTTGTCTATTTTTGTGTGCCGATTTTGGTACTTCGCGATTCACCGGACATCTGATTTACCGGACCACACCTCCCCCCAAACAGTCCGGTAAAACGAGGGTTTACTGTAGTTAGCAGGCAAAAAAAAAATGACAAAAACAAGCGAGCTGATGTAGAGGCGGTGCATATTATATTGATGCCCGGATAGCAGTGAGGTTAGTCCGAAACGAATATAAAAAATAAGAAAAATCATATCATCAGCATTTTTTTCTCTTTTATTTTAAACTTTCTTTTGACACAATTTAACGTACAAAGGCAATCCACAAAGCGAGTGCTCGCCCAGAGTTAGTTGAGGTGACTTTTCTATCTACGAATTACGACTTGCTGCTCCCTCCCTAGTTGTACTTGGTCCGGCACTTTATCTACCTTAGTTCTGACTACGCTGTTATCAATACCTACTTCTGGTTACATTACTATAAAATGAAAAGGCAGTATGCCAAAAAAAGGAGACCAAAAAAAAAAAAAGGACTGATCTCTTCTAACGAATCCGTCCTCTAGGCTTCACAGCCCCTCTACCACGTCTAACACGTCCTCTCCCTGCTGCCATGACGCCCCAACTAATCAAAACACTCAGCCAGCCATCTCCCGGTGATCGTCCACGAGCTCCGAAGTACGACTAACCGATGACAAAGACAAACGAGAAAAACTTAGCAGGCCATCTCCCGGCGACCGGTCACAAGCTCCGATGAATCACAACTAACTTTCCTGGGCGGCCACCCGGACTTACTCGGCAGAGCGGCGGAGGGATACATCAGGATCTAACTTGCCTAAAAAGCTGGTTAATTGACGTTCGCTAAGGAACCAAACTATGTAACATAGATACTTATAAATTTACAAAGCGTTTTATTCCATAATACCAGCAAAATATTCCTTAAGTTTATTAAATGGGGATGTGCAGCGTCATCAATCTGCCGCGAATCACCACCTTCACGGAGTTTTGCGCCCGACACTACCACCCACGTTGATCGAGAAATGCCCGCCAGAGCTCATCGCATTCCAGCACATCCCAATACGTGCCTCCAAGCGAGTGAACTCTGACCTACCTGCCAGATAAATCCATCCTAGCACAGGTTAGCTCAGAGCTTATTTGAAATTTTAAAAGCCAGCACTTCTCTGTATGTGCTTCCATGCAAGAGAACTACGACCAGCCTGCCAAATAAATCCCATTCCAGGAGAAGCACGCTAAGAGGATACTTGAAATTTAAAACATCCAAACAAGGCAAAATATAAGAAAAGTTTACTTAGAAAAGTTGCTTGAAATTAAATTAGCTTTACAATGAGTCCAAACACCACATGAATCCGATAAAATTGACACGTAAAATTACATACTTTTCTCTTGCTTTAGCCGTTTAATTTTAAATTTTGAATAGACTTTTAATGTTAATTTCTCTATTAGCATCCCCAATTAATATGTTGGATCCCACCGTATACATCCTTATCCCTGGTTAAGTTGGCCTACTAAATTTGTTATAAACAGAGAAAAAAAAAATATTAAATAAGACAAAATAAAATAAAATTGCAATTACTGTATGATATGAGGCCAAGTAAGTGCTACGTGCCAGTGCACATCACAGTATACTATTATGGGCCACTATTTATAACCTAATATCTCTTTCAGGTCCCTGAGAGCACATTTCTTGGCACAGCACGCTATTGCAACAATCCTGCTGGAAAAACTTACCAATATTGATGATAGCACAAAGGCAGAAATGTGTGTTCTTTTCTAGAATTTGCAAACAAATAAGATGAAAACAGGAGAAATTTCATCTGCATCAATGCAACTTCTCCTCACTTCAATGGATAATATTTGCACATCTTTAAGCGAGAAAAGCTGCACAGCAAAACTGAGGATTGAATATTATCTTCAGGTAAGGGGCATAAATAAGTCATGCTTTACGGAAAACATTCAAATTTTGGGCACACTTTGTATACTGTATTAACTTAGAAAACTTCTTGTTGTCCCAAAGGTGGAATTGGTACAAATGTTTATACGGGCAGAAAGAGTGGGTGACTGGAATCTGCACCTATTCTGGGTGAAGAGTATGCTACCCTTGTTGCATGCTGCAGGACATTTGCATTATGCGAAATGTGCACATATTTTTGTGCAGCAAATGGAAGAGTTACCTTTCCGTATGCCACCACATGACTATACAAGATTCGTAGAGGAAGGAGCTTTTACTATAACGAGAGGACATGAGTTCTGGTCCGGCACTTGGTCTGAGATGGTTATTGAACAAAACCTCATGCGTTCAATGAAGGTAAAAGGCGGCCTGACATCTGGACGTGGCTTTACAGACAGTGTACTTACCCAGTGGATACTTTCTGGTCCTGGGCGTCTGAAGCTTTGTGATGCACTGGAAAAGCTGTGCGGCATCACTAACACTTTTCCAGGTATGATATATATGACTCTTTTAGCTGTATTTTAATGGCCAATGTATTGAGTTTGTGGTTAAAGTAGTTCCTTAACAAATATGATGTGTGCTTTTGTTTTCAGAGCAGCATGTCTAACTATGAGACAGCCGGAGGTCAAAGAGATGACAGAGATATTAAAAAATTTTTGGACTGGTTCAGTGCCCATCCACGTTTCCAGACATCAGAGGTTCTTCAGTCCATTTCGACAGTTGTCGTTGCAGATGAGAACATAAATTGCCAACAGGCTGCTGCCATCGGGACAAAAGCCATCAACGATATAGCAGGAGGTAACTTCAGTGATGTGAAGATCAAACGTATGTACAAGGTAAAACCCCTCACCATTATGTCAAGGGCTTCGAAAGTGAGAGAAGATGTAAACGCAGTGAACCCGCAGCAACTTTTCATGCGTATAATTTGTGTAATGAAGAATGAGAGTGACTTCATGGAATATTTAAAATATGAGTTGGCTCCAAAACCACCAGCTCTATTTGATGAAATATCAATGAGGAAAACTGCAAATTCATTGCTTGTAAAGATCTTAAAATTGTGTGATGTAACCAGTGAGAACAGTATAGACTGCAAAGTAGTTGTCGATGGAGGGCACCTTCTGCATGCGCTTGTGTGGCCGAGACCTGCTCCATATGGTCAAATATGTGAGGCTTATATTGTCTTCGTTGAAAAACATTTTTCTCTGACAGCAACTGTAGTCTTTCATGGTTATGACAAGTCAACCACTAAATAGGAAGAGTGAAGGCGGCGTTCTGCAGGGAGGTAGGTCTTCCACCATTATTTCAATATCTGCTAACAATGTTGTGACATCGGCGCAAACGGACTTTCTGAGGAATGGACATAACAAAGATGGACTCATTAAATTATTAGTAACTTATTTTCGAGCTTCAGGTCACCATGCTATTCAATGCTCAGGAGATGCTGATACCACTATAGTTGCTATTGCTCTTCAGTATTCCACAAGCCGTGGTGTAAAAGTAATTGCTACTGATACAGAAATCCTTGCGATGTTGACCGCGAGAGCAGGCGAAGATACACACATTGAAGTTGTCCATCCACCCTCAAGCAAGACAGCAGGAAAGGTTTACTGTATATCTGCTATTCAGCAGGACATCGGTGCAATGAAAGACTATATTTTGTTTTGTCATGCTATGACCGTATCAGATACAACCAGTGCTTTCTTCGGTAAGGGACAGAAGCAAGCATTGAACATCATCAAGAACGATGTTTCCATTCAGAAAACAGTAGATGTTTTTACATGTCCAGACGCAGACAAGAAGGATGTTATTTCAGCTGGAGAAAAGTTTGCAATGGAATTATATCAGGGGCATGATAACTATTCCACTTTGGATGAACTGAGAGTTTATATGTATACCTGCAAGATAGCAAAGCTGCCTGTTAGAGCTTATTTCCAGCTAGCCTCTCTTCCACCAACAAGTGCTGCATGTGAACAGCATTCTCTTCGGGTTTACCTACAGGTGCAAGAGTGGTTGGGTCATTCATTAGATCCTGTTATGTGGGGATGGAAAAGGGTTAGTGGCACACTTGTTCCTGTAACCACATCTCTTCCTCCAGCTCCAGAACAGCTCTTGAATTTGATATCGTGTGACTGTAAAAGTGAATGCAGCAACAGATGCGAGTGTGTGCGGGCTGGACTTCAGCGTGGTACTATGTGTGCCAAATGTCGTGGAGCAGCATGCACCAGTGTTGGTTTCAATTATGGTTCTGATGAAGAGGACTTGTAAGGGGTTAAATTCATTAAAATGCAATTAACGAACATTGTGTGATGACATCTATATTCCCTGTTTAAATACTTTTCTTGAAGTGAATGAATAGTTGGCTTACATGTCTTACTGTAATTTACTTAATACCTATATGCAGTACATAAACAATCATAAGTAATTAACTATTCAACATAATTCTTACGACCTATCAATGCTCAATATTACTGGTGCATTTTAGTTATTTATGTTTATTATCCGAGCTTATATATGTCGTAAAAATGCTAAAGTAACCATTTCAAAGCTTTATTCTGGCCGATTTCTGCCTACTGGTGGGTGGTAACTGATTTCATGCAATTTGTAATTGTTTACATCCATGCGGTGTATTTGACAACAATAACGAATAAAATATGACAATGTGCCTTTTACTTCACATTTCGGTCAAATAATGATACATTTGAATGAGAATTTTTCGTGCAACAGTTGCGATATAAATATTTCGGTACTTACGCCCTTATTGCATAAAAAATTATGATGCCAGCATCTGAGAGATGGGGACTTTTCAGGATCAATTTCTAACACCCAAAAGAAGGTATGTGCAAAATTTCAAACCTACATTATTTTTATTTATGTTGAAATGCTATAGTTAATATTTAACATAAATTGCTCTGAATTCCATTGTTGCACAGTAGCTCGTTGTGATCCTTATTATTTCAGCAAATAACTATCGCACATAAATGTTAGACCCATCATTTTAAAGCTTGTAAAATAACGTAAAACTTTTACCTAGGTTTATTCCTGCCTATCTGAAACGGTTTTTGTATACTGTGTGATTTTATAAGGGATTAGTAATTTTCAGTTCCATTAATAGAGTATAAATCACGTTAAAATACTATTTTTGTGGTGTATAACGAAACAAAAACGAATGATTAATGACTAAGTGCCTATAACTTTAAATTTTCACCAAAGTACAATACATTTGAATCAATATTTTTCACGCAACAGTCGTGATATGGATATTTCGACACTTACGCCCTTATTGTATAAAAAAAATATGACGCCGGCATCTGAAAGATGGAAACTTTTCAGGACAAATTTATAACACCCAATGGAAGGTGTGAGAAAAATTTTAAAACAATATTTTTTTTCAGGTAAAACCCTAAAATGCCTGGGCTAACTACACTAGACCCCTGATTTTACAAACCTTGGAGTTAACGAAGGTAGCGATTTTACGAATACTGTCTCAGGTACCTTCAAAAAATAACAAAATTCTATGACCTAAAATATTGTAAGCAATTACATTGATAATTATTCTAAATGGTATTATTTAATTCACAGCACTAATGAGTTGTGGAGTTGCAGTTATTACTTCGTAAGTCACAATATTAAAAATAAAATGAGAATAGTGAAAATCTGTTAAAAAATGCAGCAGTGACAATTTGAAAACCGCGCCACCGACGCTGCACCTGTGCCCCAAGCCAGCCTACTCTCTCCACCACTACAACGTATTAGGATCTAAATGGAGGCCGGCCGTACTATCGACGCATCGTTCTGGTGCATGCGCAAAAAACCCAAGTACGGCCTCCTCCTAGGCTGTTTCTCCATGTCTTCAATTCGTATTTCTCTCGTCTCGCACCGAATGTTTTTACGTTCTTACACGAACCCCACTACAGTAATAGCGTGAAATTAATTTTTCTTTTCTGGGCTAACACAGCACGTACTTCAAACAATTAAAGTGATGCATAATTTGCTTGAGTAGTGTTTTACTGCGTGTTGTAAAATGTGCATTCCACAAAGAGCACGATGATCGCGCTATCTATCTTCAAACTTTATAAATGAATTAGATGTTCATGTATTGCATAATCCCAGCACTTATTTATTTTGACGTAATATACTGGCTGTGAGAGCAATTACTTGCAACCACTTATGCACGTAATTATCAACAATTTTAGGTGAGAACGTAAAAAAGTGGCGTTCTTGGCTGGTTGAACGTCTGTATATGCTACAGTGCTGCTATCTATACGCCACCTTGTGAAAGTTCATACACTTGCGCTATCTGTCCGTCCTGCACGCTACTTGTAACTACGTTTGCACCACATACAATAATTTATTTACTTAGTATCAAACATATAGGGATTGTTCTGACGTACTTTTATGGTGTGTTCCAATTACTGCACCCGAATGCTCCCAGTGCGCTCCCAACAGATGCCACGTGTTCCAATTACCAGAACTCCCGTTGGGAGCATTCGGATTTTCATGTTCCAATTGAGAGTTGCACTCGATGGGTGTGCGGCAAATGAGTGCAATTATGGTGGTGACCTGTGATTTTGAAAATAAAAGAAAATGTTTTCTGTGGGGGAAATTACGCAATTATATGACTGTTCGGAACTTAAAAAATGCAAAGAAGTTAATGTGATGCAAACATACAATGATTATTTTAATATCTGTGTTTGTTATTAAAATTATAATAATGTTAGTAGGTTCGAGTTGTCTGCAAATTTATTTACCAATAGATCTAGAAGAAAAATTGTAGTAAAGTAACCTCTCAAATTTCGTACGGTTAAATTTTGTCTGTTTTGGAGTACCAATGGTTAAAGAATTTCAAAGTTTCAAGTTATTTGTTGCCACAAATGTTTTGCACTGTAAATGTGGCGTGTTCCAGTTGTTGGAGCATAAACAATACACACTCGTTGGGGGCAATCACGTGATTATTGCATATTTTCAGTTTTTGGGGTGCACCGGGTGCATCCCTGGTGCGCCCCTGGAGCAGTCAATTGGAATACGCCATTAGTTAATGCCGAAGTTACATATATAATAGTGCAATGAATAAATACATCCGTTTTTTCCTTCATGCTTTGATGAATAATTTACATGGGCATTGTGCTTGCTAGTAATGATTGCTTAGTAGACGTGCACCAGTGTGTATTTGTTTTGGTGACAATTGTAGATTGCAGCTACCAATTTCACGTTTTTTTTTTCTGAAGACCTCTGTCTATCGGTGAAAATTAATATTTTATTAATATCTAGTCTGGTTTTCTGCATTGAAAGGAAAAAAAACTGATTTTGCACTTGCGAGAAGGCACTCTGGAGCTTGGCTTTTTCATTTTTTGGGGAACAAGGGTTGGTCATATCTACCTTTCAACTGTGTTACTTTAATTGTAAGACGTCTGCCTCTTGATATAATTTATATTTCAACTATCACTTACTTTATTTATCCGTTAATCGCTACGGAAGTCGGCTTTTCGCTTGAGAGAAGAATTTTGATTCTCAGGTTTTCTAATTTTTGGGGACAAGGGTCGGTCGTATTTACTGCTCAACTGTATGCTTTTGATCGCAAGACATCTCTGTACCGATATAAATTTATGTTTCTATTATTAATAGTAGTCTAATTAATTTCTCGCAAAACGCTACAGAAGTCGGGGTCCAACTAGAGGCACTTGGCAGAAAAAATGCAATTATAAATTTTAGGAGGCGGGATAGGCCGCTATTGATTTTACGAAGGTAGCGATTTTACGAATGTGAGGAGAAGAACCGTGAGTATTCGTAAAATCGGGGGTCTAGTGTACTTCTAGACAAATGTGTGTGTTGTTTGAACGAGTAGATAAAAAGTAAACGGACACATACTGGTGGGTGCAATTTTTTTCACATTTAAATACGCTTGTTGTGAAGACAAGACTGTTTATAGATGGATACGTAATATAGTGTCTTCAAAGTCCTTAAAACAAGAAGTCGCAAATAAAATGATAACTAATTGTATCAATGCTGCACTTCCTGACAACTACAAAATAATTTCTACCATATGGGATGAAACCGAACCCCACTGGCAGAAAAACCTCAGAGAATTGAACTGCTCATATTTTGCAGCATGAGTCTCACATACAATCATAGGGAGATAACTCAGCAGTTTCATTTCAGGCAAAACAAAAATTTAAGAGTAATAAGGATAATATATGCATATCTGCCAACTTTTCAAAATGACCATCAGTAAAACTTTTCCAGAATACCACATTTTTGTGTAAACTGAACGCAGCAATTTTCGTGCCAAACCATTATCAGTCCCTATGTCTTATAAACTGTATGCTTAGTAACACAAATAAGATTTCAAAAGTTTGTTTGTTTTTAAGGTAGATCTAGTTATCAAGACCTAAACATGTAAAAACAATTATTTGCTAAGTTATATTTTGAACAATTTCCTGTTCATTAAATACTTTGGAAATCCATAATTCTTTTATAATTCAAAATGTACGCTTAGCACAGTTACAAATACAAATAGTTTCACAAAGTTTGATGTACAGTAGAACCCCGATTTAACGAATTGCGATGGGATCCGAAAATGTTTACTCTAAATCGATGTTTCGTTAAATCCGACTTCACGCCCCCCCCCCCCTCTCCATAAAACAAAAAAATGGTGAAATCCTCTGGCATGTTTCGTTGGAATTTAAGGTAATTTAAAAAAAGTATATTGACTCAAAACAGTAACAAAACACATTTACCGTCAACGGGTAAGCCACAACCGCGAAAAGAAAAACAATCTGTGAAAAAACTTTAAAAACTTTTAGTGCAACGCTCGATGAGCGTGCACATGGTCAGTTAGGCCGTCCTTGCACGCGCCATCAACACGTGAAACGTGATGACTAACACCGCAGAGCCGTCAATCTTTTCATCCATCTCCCGCCTGCCCCACCAACAAAATTAAGGAAATTCCCACTAAAAGTTGTAAAAAAATAAAACTGTAAGGAAAACTGGATTAAAAGTTTGCGAGACAACAGTAAAATAATAATTAAATACGCGCGGCGGCTGCTGCCATTATAGGTTGTATGCAGCTGCGCTCGTGAAACAAACTCGGTTTGCTAGCCAAAAATTCCTTGCACTCAAGCGTTTTTTTAGCATCGGAGGAAATAATTATTTATGTTTACGGTAATAAATTCATTGTAAAAAGTCTGCATAAATAACATTACGTAAATTTTTATAAACTTGCTTGTTTTATCACGGGACGCCAGTGTGAATAATCACGCTGCTGTGCAGCGCATTCTAACAGAGACGCGAAGAACTATCTATGAATTGGTTCTTGCGCTGTCCACCGCTGCGCTGTGGAGACTGGGTACCTAGATGCTCGTTCACTCGCTAGCCACCAGGATAAGGATCTAGGCACGCGCTTGTTATGCAACATAGCGGCGCTCGCTTGACCATGCCCGCACGTGCGTATCTCAAAATCATTCCTGCGGCCAAAGTTTTCAACAAATTTTTTTTTTCCTTCACGGATAGTTTAAGCATTTCTACTGAGAAATAAGAATATACTGCGGTCGGTGCTAGTATTTTTAAAGGACTTAAATTACAATTAATATTCCATTTTATCAAATTCACTTAGTTATTTAATAAATTTTTTTGTTACATTTTGAAGGTTCCTGAAAATCCTTTCTTAAACGCTGTTTTCGTTATTCCAGAGTTCGTTAAATCGGGGCTCTACTGTAATTCTAAACTAGTTTTGTTGGCATGAAATGGCCCAATATCAAAATATTTTGAGTAACGAAATACTGTAAGGCAATATTCAGTTCTAGTTGCAGAGCCTTTGAAACATACTTACGAAAATTCATGTTTAATTCTGCTATTTCCACGTATGCCTGTAACTTCAAATAGTAGTTTCAGTTAGGTGCTTCTTCCATAAATGACCAATAAACGCCGTACAAAAATTACACTAATAGTAATTATGAACAGTTAGTTATTATCATTTAAAAATATTGTTATTGTACATACGCATCCCAATAAGAGAAAATAACTTTTCTTTCAAGTTCACGACGGTATAAACATGTGCGCAATGCATCTATCCAACCTCAAAATTTTGTCACATCACACTGTAATTATACATCATATATTCATTACAACAGTGGAAAAATATTTTTGGTTTCAAAGTTAAATATACAGCTTCCAAGCGCACAGAAAAATGCTGAATTGGACAAGAAACAACTCACTTGTCGTTTAAAAGCACCTAACGACATGCACATCGCCATCGCCCATACAAGAAAACTACAGATTGGGTATTATTTATAAAATACATCAATAAGAATCCAGGAACAAAACATACCTAAACAGAATTTTGTTGTTGGTTCCTATAGTACTCACTGTGACCAACTGTTGAATGCACAGTAAAAACTAATTTTATGAGTGTTTATGCACAATATCAGAGAGAAACAACACTGTAAAACACGATCATGTTGGTACACTTGCGCGAAACATGTCTGCTATTCATTTGTAAATAAAAACTTCACTACAACAAACTCCAAGGGACCCAAATTGCCATTTGTTTACTATAATGAAGTTCTTTATACTGAAAAAAAAATTCAGGCTAATCATTTGTTTCCTCAACAAACTATAAAATCAAACAAATGCATTTTTTGACAGCTCGCAATTCTCATTTCGGAAACAAAAACCAATGTTTAATTTTTGTTCAACTATGTACAAACTTTGTGGAAGGGCAATTGGCAGTGAATCTATGTTGACAAACTTGACAACTTTGGTCACCAAATAGTAATGCACAACTGACCATAAGGTAATTTGCTAGCAGAACTGTCAAAAAGTGCACTCGTTTGTGGGATATACTATACCGGTATTCTGGAATTCTCAAGATGCAAGTCATGTTTATTGAAGGCTGTATTTCACAAAGACGGGTTGACATCTGTGCGACATTACGTAGTATCAAGTTCTTAGGGTGCAAGCATGGTTCTTTACATAACCTAACTTGCTGCTAGCCTAGATCATCACTTAACCACAGTGTAGCAATTGTCCTAAAAGTCTGTACATAAAACTTGTGACTACCACAGAAAATAATTGTAACATCTACAGTATGAGAATACCAGTTGAATTGTTTTTGTTTTCATAGCATTAGTCGATGCTTAAATTTTATATAGTATATTGCACAAGAGATGTTCTTATAGTGAATATATAAAAAATGATAATTAATTGTGGACAAAAAATTTATACTACTGAAAGTTATTTATATGTAATAGTATTGGGTTTTGTTGGGACCAAACTGTTGGTTCTTTGTAGTGAAGTGTTCTTAATACTGAAGTTTGTTGAAGTGGTGGTTTACTAATGGCAGAAGTGTACACAACTAAATGTCGAATGTCCCAAAATCCTTGTGATTTTGTTGTCAGCCGTAAAACTGTAAAACGTATGTTCTTTCCGTACATTTTACGGGCAATCCGTGAAAGTTGACAGGTACGAATATATGTAGTAAAACGACATGGAAATGTTGGATATGTGATTCTGAAACACATTTGTCGTGTCATATCCAGAAAAATCTAAAGACTGTACAAAAACTGCACGAAAATGTTGGATACGTGATTCAGAGACACATTACTTGGGGTCATGTCCAGAGAAACATAAAAAGTTTTCTGAGAATGTAGAAAAATATTATGGAATATATTAAAAAAATTAATGAAAAAAGGATTTTTTTCCCAGAAGGATAAGTCAAAATCAAATCGGAAAATGTCATTCCTACGATATACTGTAGTGATAATAAAGTTCATGAAAAACAATTTGTTGTAAATTCTGGATGAACATATCATATATCAATTGACAGATAACTAACTGTTTGAAAAAATTAACAAACAATTCAACATAACGATTGCCAAAATATATCAATCAATACAAGCATGTGGATTTGGAAGGATTCTGACAGACGAAGTTATCCTAAAGGAAGTTCTCTACAATCCAGATCTGAGCACAAATTTGTTGTCTATGAACTCAATAACTGACAATGATGTAGTCATAGTTTCTGCAAAAGAAGTAAAAATTCTGTAGGATACAAAAATATTGTTTTGGAAAATAGGTACTAGGCAACAAAATGGACATTGTAGGAGGGTAGAGTAACTATTAGGCTAGCAGCACAGACGTAAGGTATTTTTCAAAGTAAACATCTTGTTTAAAACTACATTCATTATTAAACTCATCTTTATAAACTTTTTTTGGAAAATTTAAAAATTTCTTGAGGAATTTTTTAAAGAATTTAAGGATTCAGTAGCGATTTTTGGTACCAGCTCTGCATAAAAGTAAACAAATAGTCTGAATATAATTTAGTTCTAACGAAACCTGACAGTTCTGTAAACTGGCATCGTACAATGGGTCACCCCAAAAATACTACAATGAATAATTCTGAAGTAGAGAATTTTAAAATTCTAAGGTTAAGACTAAATCAGGAAAAGGACAAGATACATATCAAAAACGAAACAGGGGTTAAGCTAGACCAAGATGGGAATGAGGAACATACAGAAAAAGAGACAAGAAGATTGAATAAATATTTGCAACAAAGAACTGAAGACACTGGAAGAGAACAACTGAAAACTAAGTTACCTACGAAACTTAATAACTACATATTGTTGTCGTACGAAAAATTGAATTCTAGACAAGAAAAAGAAGACTGGCTAGTGCTATTGAAGAGGATAAGAATTCTTTTAGAAGTGTACCGGGAGTCGGGGACTACGGTTCACTACACCTGAAGATCTGTTGGATATACAATATCTTGGACTTGCAGTGAGGTTGCTATGGAGGAAGTTAGTGTGTGTGCCCTGTGCGACTAGTGGTTTGAATACCCCGCCCGGACTTCGGCCGTGCTCGGCCGCCGTCAGATGCGCTCGTGTTCGCTCTCCCCTCTTTCCCCCACTTCCCCCTCCCATGTCTAGCTCAGAGGCTCAAGTCGGCGAGAGAGGGAGTCTTCTCCTGGGCCCGATCGTGGGCGGTTGTATTTAGCTTGCGACCGCAGTGCCACACCTGAGCCGTGTCATCGGTAAGTTTTTCTTTCGTTTGAGTTTGGTGTTTATGTTTATCGCGTATTTTCAGTTAGGTTTGGTTTAGTAACTGTTTTCGTTGATGATACGTAGAGGGTGTGCTGTTGTGGCCGCGAGTCCAGTACGACATGGGATTGGTCCCAGCCTTTTTTTTTTTGGAATAAAGTGGTGCGCGTGTGTCTGCCACAGCAGTATTGTATTTTTCATCTTAATCTTGAATCGTAAATCTGTGTAAATATCTCGGTGGAGAAAATATCCTGTGTACAATTTGTAATGGTTTGTATGATAACGTGCGTTATATAAAACTGTTTAGCCAAGTTCTGTCTTACATCATTGGTAGGTTTGATAACCAGGTGTCAATGTCGTGCGTTACGTGTGTGTTCTAATGGGAAGGGTACTGGTGAGTGGCACTGGGCCTTGGTCGATGCCTAGCAACGCCAAGATTAGCAGCCTGTTTCTACTGTGTCTGCTAGATGCGGGCTCAGAAGAAATAAAATCCAGACCTTTGTGGACGGTGTAGCTACAAGTCATGAAATATTGTCACATAAGTGGGTATACGGAGTGAAAATTACAGAAGACCTAAGCCAAGACTGGTGGTATGTATTTGTGAAAAATATGGAAAAACAAATCATCAAGCAAATTTTAGTCCAGTGGTTGGTGCAAGTATGAATGCAAGCATACATAGCAGTCACAAGAGGAACATGCACACAGTGCCAAGAAGGAACAAACCCACCACACCAAGGACGAACACACCCACTGCGCCAAAGAGAAACCAGCCCGCCGCGCCAAGGAGGAACAAGCCTACCACACCAAGGAGGAACAAGCCTACCACACCAAGGAGGAACAAGCCTGCTGCACCAAGGAGGAACAAGCCTGCCTTACCAAGAATGCACATGACTGCCGTGCCAAGGTGGAACATGACTGCTGTGCCAAGGTGGAACATGTTGTGCATGTTGTTTATTTGTTTTACTTTTGAATGCAGAATTTATTAAATTGTTGAGGAAATAGTATTGTGAGGGTACATTGCTGAAATTATGGACGTTGCTGAAATTATAATAAAAATTTTTTGTATAGTGTTTTATTTGTACATATTTGATGTAAACATAGGGTCTTTAAGCCTCGGCTACTTTAAATTTAATATTTAGAATCTTTAAAGTTATGTGATAATGACATTTTGTCAAAGGTGCAATCATTTTATGTGTTTCCCTTTATTTTGGTTGAGTTTCAAGTATGTATTTTGGTTGAAGCTAGGTTCCAGTAAAACAAGTTTGGAAATCTCAGAGTGGTGGCACCTAATTTTAAAATAGTATAAGAAGAGAGTGAACATTTAATGTACATGGGTAGCCTCCACATTCCTCGTTTTGTTATAACCTAGTATCGACCTGAACATTCGTCTCCTAAATTTTCTTTTCCACCCATGTACTTGGCCAAAAGGGTGCACAGTAGTGATGTTCCCATCCTTCATAAGTTATGCTGCGTTTTAGTCAGTGTGTGGTTCTTATGGAACTTTTATTGCTCAGTTATTATGCAGGAGGCTGCAAGGTACTATTTCTTTTAGTTGTGATTAAAGACTCTGTAAGTAAAAGAGTGAAAAATAAACTGTGGTTTTCTCCAAGATTGTCACCTTTGTTACTTCTGGAATCCAGTATTAAACTATGGTGGAGGCTGAAATACTGCATATTTCACCTCAAGGCAAGAGAGAGTTCCTGTGTGGGATGCGGCAAAGTGGGTCAGTGTACACAACCTTAATCAGCCAATATTCACAAAAAAAAACTGTTAAACTTAGAAAAGCTAACTAGAATTTAACTAAATTAATAAAAAGTTATTACTAACCACAGTAAATAATGAATCGTGGTTGGAAAGCAATTATTTAATACTTTTACATTGTATCTGCGGTGCAGGGCAAATTGAATCTACCTACATTTTTTTTACAAAATAGGTATATTTCATAAATCAATCAGTGATGTTATTTTTTTTGCAAAAAAAAATGTTGCAAATATGTTCTTAATAATTATTAAACACACAGTAACATTTACTGTAAACTTACTTGATTTGTGTGCCAACTGAGAAGCTGACTTTACGTTGGTGTGACGTCATTGTGGTGGTAACAGTAGTATCATTATCTTCGCTAGCATCTATGAAAAGTGGCTGAAGTGGAATTCGCTTCGGCTGCTTCAGGATCTGGAACCACACAATCACACGAAAATAACCACCAACTGGACGGGGTGTCACATCACTTGTGCGTCAGACTTGATAATGAGGAAAACTATGACCGAGAACCCTCAAATAACATGTGCAATTAATGAAGGAAACATAGGTAAAGGTAAAAAAAGTCAAGTGTATAGTATATTTTAGAAGACATTAACCTGAATACATCTTTCCTAAATTATCTACGCTGCAGCCACAGGTGACCAATTCACTTGCTTATAAGTGTTCCTAATCAAGACAATTGTATTTGATTCTCAACTGTGGCATCCTCTCAATTCATAAAGTACAGTTTTAGTACTGTAGGGTCCAAACGTGGTAGCTGTCAGCACGGGGGAGAAGAGACAAAAGCGGCAGAGGAGCGGTCAATACGCGTGCAGCACGGTACGTGAAGCACTCATCCTGAAAACATCAGCCCACAGCACATGTTACGAGATGTGAGGAATTCGAGGAACGCGGATTCAGACGACAACCATATAAAGTCATCCATAGTCGAGAAATATACATAATTGCGAAAGTAGTTAAATGTGACAAAGAAGTAAAATATAAGTGCCTTGCAGCACCAATCCAGAATGCAACTGAAAGAACCGGAATATATACAGGTGTGAGTAAGTCCAGCATAATGAGGATAAGAAATCAGAGAAGAAAACACCCAGATAACCCCCAAAGAACTCCACGGAAGAAAAGATGATCATTGTTCTTTTTGGAAACTTAGCTAAAACTGATTTTGTTTTATTATTTGAAGAAATTATCAAAGCAGTTCGTGGTTAAATCAAAAAAAGATTTACACTAACGGCTAGCTCTTTTAGTCCAATAAATCGTAAACAACAAAAAAGTAACATTTTTTTAATTAACTTATCATTGTCAACAAACTGTTTATATTCAAACTATTTTCTACGTCGTCTTGTGTAACTGATAATAAGATATGAAAACATAAAATATATCCTTTACTTTCTGCAGGCCGAAGAAAATTTGAAGTGTAGAATGTATAGCCAAAGTATTGACATTTGAGAACTGCTTTTAGTTCACGTGTTACAGCTACATATTTTATTTCATGGGTATTCAGTGTCAATGATAAGCTTTGCGTGGATGTAAAATTTTCTTATGTCAGCTGTTGACAGATTACGTTTAATGCCTTATGGGTTGGTTCATGGCAAATTTTCCAATTGTTATGAACGTTTATATTTTTTGGTAACAGTATTTATTTTGTAGTGACTATGTTTTGCTATTTTGAATATTTTTTACCTTTCAAAGTTTTTGTATAATGGCGTTTCTTAATTCACTACTTTGCTGACTAAATACATTTATGTTATTCACAATAAATGCTGATTCTTTTGATAAGGTGTGTTTCTAGCGTAAGTGGAGTGGCATTTCCCACGTGTGTGGGAAAATAGTCATAGAATACTTTGGAAAAATGCCACTCCCAAAATGTCGGCCTTTGGAAATCTACTGTATTCTATTGTGTCTTCATTGTTGTGTCGTCTAGTCTGTTGTCTGTGAAGTCGTCGTCGTTATCCTGTCTTGTGTCCATTATTTTATTCGTCTGAGACTTGTCTGTGCTGTTTTAATGGGGAACATGCACAAGTTTTTTTAATGTTTTAATTCAATTCCGCAGGCATTTTAAAGCAATAATCACATTTGACTTTTGATTTCTATGTGTTTATTCAAGTGCAATTGGCAAAAAAGTAACGTGATTTAAATAGCCCGCTGAAACGCTTGACTTCAGCATAGCGCCTGCTGTGACGTCATCCAGCAAGATCCCAGCCTGCTTGCTGCCTATGGCCCATAGCTGTCGTGCGCACATCGCAAGAAGTATGACAGAAAGATAAAGTAATCTCGACTTGGAGCAAAACGAAAGTTGTTCACGTCTAGAATAACTCCTATCATTCACTTGAAAGTATACTGCAACAATTGAAAACCTTTCAATACAGCCATAATTTTTTTTATTATTGTGCAAGAACTGTTCTATCCTTTCACCATTATAAGAATTTAAACGATACTAATAAAAGTTCTCATTAAAGAAGAAAGATTTTTAAAAAGTCTGTATTTAAAAAAAACTCGAACGCCTGTTATTCACGTGAATTACGAGCCACTGAAAAGTGCTAAATTCTGACTTTTCAAGGTGCTGTCACGTATAAAGTGACAATTATTCGTCGCTAAAAGTTGTAGGCCTATTGGAAAAATCACGAAACTATGCACAACGCAACAGTTTAATGCTCTGTACTGCGAATAAAGGTTGCTGGCTGCTGTCATTTTTATTGCTCCCCTGCCGAGTGAGCATAAAACAAAAACCTTATCTGCCTGCACACGGCGACAGGACTGTTGTATTTGCGTCATAGGTTGTTTTTACGCTGCAGTGATTACATAGCCACCGGCCTCACGTGACGAATGTTCAATAATACAGCGGAAGTTGTCAAAGTCAAACCGGGAAGGACGCGGGATACAGCGGGAGCAAAGGCAACACGACGAGCCGGCCGTCGAGCGTTGGCAGGGCGGTCACGGGAACGAGTACCGAGCGGCGGAAACGTATTCAAATTGGCGGGGCCAAGGGCAGCGAGGTGGTCACCGATATGGGGGGGTACCGGTATCCCAACGGAGGGAATCAAAGGGGTCAGAACGGAGGAGGAGATATTGGGAAGGAAAATGAAGGTAGACGCAATCAGGACCAAAGGGGACCAGTCAACGAAGATCGGGGGGCACCGCAGAGTAACAGGGACCGGAAGCCAGGAGAGCCGTCGAACAATGCAGGCGCCGATCAGAAGGAAGTGTCACAGGGCAGTGGAAGTAACGCAGATCCGCGTGATGCAAATAGCCAGGCGCGACGTCAGTCATATAGTAGCCAGGATGCGAGACAAACATGGGAGAGGCAGGGAAACGGCCGGGGTCACGTGATGTAGGTGGTGCGATCGGCGTGACCCATGTCGGAGAGAAGGGGAAGGTGGTAACCACCATGACTGAGGAGCGTGAATTTTTACTGGGAGAAAAAGAACGAGAGGTTGAGTTAGTGAGCGTGCCGGAGTTGAGCGGCATTATTGGGATCAAGAGGCTCGATGTTTTATTTGACACGGGGTCTGAAGTTTGTGCTATATCGCAGCAGCTGCATACCGCGTTAAAGGAGGAAGGGATAAAATTTCCTACACTTCCCGTTCCACAGTTAACTATTCTCTGTGCAACGAAGGGAAAAGGGCAAAGGGTGAACGAACAGGTACTTATTGAACTTAAATTTAATGAAAGGAAACACCACGTGGCTTGTCTTGTAGTCCCACGACTTACGCGTGACATAATTTTGGGAACCGATTTCATGCAGGAAACGCAAGCGGCGGTGGATTTTACGAAAGGTGTAATCCGTTTCGGAAAAGATGA
>PNEQ01016846.1:0-42465 GCA_003012365.1 Medauroidea extradentata
TGTAACACACTGGTTGGAGAGTAGGGGGTGCATATTGGGAGACTAGCAAGGAGTAGTCTCTCCTGGGCTCTTAAGGTTTCGGTTTGCAGTAGGAGGTTGAGTGTAATACATGTGTGTGGGGCAGCAGCGGCGACGAAATGCTCGACGAACTGTACAATACTGTCATTGCAGGGACTTCTCAAGAAACATCAGCCTCATCGGCTAATCGAAATTCTTCTATCAGTGCAAATTCCGGTTATTCGCATTTCTTACATTATAAATCTGTAACTGTAATTATACATGAAATATGTTTTATCGTGTGTATTATAGCAGACTTTAAATATTTTAGTTTCTCAGTATTGTACCGCATTACTTGTGCTACGAAAATTTTGACATTTAAGTACCAGGCGCGTATCTTAACAGTTTTGAATCAGCTTGTCTGATCAACGCGCCTAACATTACATCACTTAAATATTTAACACATATACAGTATGATTGTTACTAAATTTACTATCAATAACGTTTCTTGTATCAGAAATAACAGTAAGTTTTAAAATTGTTTACGTAAAGTTTTTGTGTAAAAGCAGGGAGGGAAGGGTGTGGATAGAGCGAGAGAGGTTGTAGGAAGCGCGCCCGCGCTGATTGCCACGTGACGTCACTGCGCAGTAGCCGACGAAACCAGTCCGCCGCTTGTCTGCACCCAGGTTCTAACCCGCATGTATATACATTTTGGTAATTATAGCGACTATTACACGACTTATTTGCCCCTAATGCGCTAGTTATAAATGATAAATAGCAGGCCGTCACTGTGCACCACCGAGCCAGGAAGCAACCAATGAACAGCTGCTATATACTTGTTTATGTAAGTACCTGTGGAGTCTAGTCTACGGGTCAGTGATCCGCAAATATTTCGGACGTAGTTGAATTTACGACGAACGTTACTTTATGAAGAGGGCAACTAGCATGATAAATTAATGCAACGATGACAAACTCTTAGAAATAACTGATAACGTTTAAAATTCTAATGTAAGAAAGACTACCAAAACAGCACAAAATAATTAACTTACACGGGTAATAATTGTGAAAGTATCCCACAGTGAGGTCAATATATCTGACGATGAAACATCAGCCAAAACTTTTGACGATTATCATGCCCAATGATGTAACACATTTCAGTAGCTAATGAAAAGTAATGCTGAAGTCAGCTTTGGTGTGCGTGGTAAATAAGCGAGGGAATTTGACAGTTCTGAAAGAATTTGCCAACCACAAGTGTGTCGTAGAACAATATACAATACGCAAATATCAATAGGTCTTAGAACGGGGTATTGGTGTTTCCAAAATCGCGGAATTGGAGCGACCAGAAAAACCTAACTTGCGAACTTAGCTTTTGATTACAATTTTCGGACACATCGTTATTCACAAAAAGTAGTGATGGTCACTGCCTTCTAAAATAAACAACGAACTACTATATAACAACCTAAGTGCTGACACATAACTTATATATCATGTTTGGATTTAGGTTCAAACAATAGCATGATCCACTTGCCCCCTCACCTCCCCCGGCCCAAATAAACCTGATCAAAATACTTCCCCTCCCGTTTTGCTACCAACAACAGTAGCCTACCTGAAGGAGCAGAAGCTAGAGATAATTTGCCTCTGTCCTTAACATAGAAGTCTTTCCAAGTCTTTGGGCCCGGGAGGGGTGGGAAGGAGACTTGCCGAACAACGGCACTTTAGAAAATGGAATCGGATGCTCTGATTACTTTGATGGAAGGCAAAGCGTGGCCAGACTATTACATCACCTAGGTAAATGTTAACGAACCTTTCCAGCATTTGCCAGGAACTATTTCGGAAAACCATAGAAAGCCGCGCGGAGAATGGCTGGAGTCAAAAATCGAAGTCGGGCCCTCCTGAATTTGAGACTATAACATAATTACTTCGTATGATTTTTTTTTTATATTTGAACGAAAGAAAAACCTCTGCAATTATTTTAAGTTGTTTATGCTAGTCGTGTTTAGTTAATTAAAACATCATCATCAGTGATCTACCTACTAACAGGTTTTCGCACGGTACATTTTGTCCGGTCTTCTGCTACTATCTTCAGGTTCGTACAGTTTCCGCTTCCTTTGATTTCATTTATTGTCTTCCTCTCAATCTCTTCCCACAATCTAGTCGTTCCATAGCTTTTGCTAGCAAGCAGTCCCTTTAGTTAACATAAAGTAGATTTTGTTGTTGTGAAAACGAAGCATTGTTTTATCAGAGAATTCATGCAGAATTACCACGCCGGTTCTTTACACAAATCATGCTGCGATACTTATGGTTACGATAACGATAGCTTACACATCACTATAGGCATGTTCTACTTCACAGATATCATAATATCTGTCTGATTGGGTGGAACCAACTGATTACGACAATGCATTATGCAGTATACTGTATCTATGCGGCTATAGTCTATCTAGCTTTACAGACAAGTTTACCGACGTTGCTTTGTATCTGGCTGTAAACAAGGTATCTCTGATGAAAAGGGCCTCTACGCAAAGTGGCCAAACGTAATAACACAGCTCGACCCTTAATATTATACAGAATGATTAATAATTAGCGAGACAGACATTCAGAGGCACAGAAAATAAATTCATTACACAATATAACAACTCTGTCATTTCACAATGTTACAGGTTTTGTTTTTACCCTGGTCAGTGACAGCTTCCGTTGGAAATAAAAACTTATAGATCAGTGAAATAGTTTAATTAAATTCCTAGTTATTAAAAATTACATTCAAAACTGCTTATCATACTTAATTTAATTTACTCCCATTCTATCTCTCAAAATTCACCATTTTTAATACCCGTACACTTAACGAGTGTGCTGTTACTATACTTTATCAAAAATGACCGTTTTTACATTTCAGAAACCAGTAATACGTAATACACCTTATGTTCGCCTGATAAAATGTCAAACTTTAAATTGTCTTATTTTTTAAGCGTTGCATTAAAACCAACTCCAACCTAACCTGCTCTTCAGTCTGCGCTTTCTCATCACGCTCGCATATTCGCTCTGTATTTAGGCGGATGTAGTAAACTTTCAGCTTCAGACGTTCAAACAGTAGCCCGAGTGAAGTTTCAGGCATCCAATAAGTCACGAAAGCAGCTTCTCGATCAACTCCTGGTTACCAGGGACGGATCTAGACTTTTTTTCGTCCGGGGTAAAAATTATAATTTGCTCCCCCCTCCCATCCTTTCTCTCAACCACCTTTCCATTAGTCCAATCAACCCAACAGTAATTAACGTATCTTGCATGCGTTGTTTCGCGCTCGCGTAAATAACAGTATAAACATTTAGTAGAAACAAATACAACCTGTACTTACTAGCTACCATTAGCAGTGATTTAAGTGTACATTCTAATTATTAATACTGTATTTATAACAGTTTATGGTGTTCAACGTTAGTAAAAAATACAAAAATTAAATCTAGTTAATATATATTTTATGTACTAATTTACATTTCATTCCCAAGTAAAAATTTTCGGCCACCCTACCCCCCTAGTCCCCTGGTTACCCATAGCTATTCGAAAGCAGTATTATGACTCGAGTACGGAGCCGCATTTGATTAAAAGGGGTGATCTTCGAATAAACTCGCCAACCAACGGCATGATTCCCGCGTGAGAGAGAGAGAGAGAGAGAGAGAGAGAGAGAGAGAGAGAGAGAGAGAGAGCCGGAAGTCGAACCCTGTCCGCCATGGTGAGAGGAGAACACGCTGGGCCAACTAATTAATATAGTGAACACATCGAATCGTTTCCAAAAGTCTGAGGTCACAATGAAATACGTTTATCAGTGGTTAACACCTGTTGGGACGTGTTTAAGGCCGGATTTACACATTGACCCAAGTGATTGGGCCAATCTTGGAAGGAAGAAATGCCAATGACCAAGAAACGGCCAGTCGCTATTTACACACTGGGCCAATTCATTTTCAACCAGTCATTCGGCCAATTTAAATTCCATGAAAATTGAGGGTCAACTTTATTCGGAAATTTCTGCAACTACATTCATACTCTATGTACATGTGCAGAATAATGTCCACTGATCCAGTTCAACACTTCAAATAACAATATTTCCCTCTCAAACTACAAAAAAATGTAAAATCGCAACACCAATGTGTAAACACCGACCAAGTTAACGCCAATGCATACGCCAATCCCTTTGATGGTTGGACCAAAAACCGACAATGAATGGCAAAGCTTCCAACACATGGCCAACATTCCATGGTCGGCCAAGCACCATTTACACACTTGTCGATTCCTTCCAAGGTCGGGTGTTGGGCCAATGTGTAAAGCCGGCTTAAGAGGAGTCCTCGACTGGCGCATGTACGGCGTTGCAACGTACCACGCGTATTCCTTTTTTACGCAAAACCGCTTAGTGTATTCTTATTATGTTTATTTACGAAAAAAGAAGACACACTGAAACTATG
Organism: Medauroidea extradentata; assembly: GCA_003012365.1. Classification (NCBI taxonomy): domain Eukaryota; kingdom Metazoa; phylum Arthropoda; class Insecta; order Phasmatodea; family Phasmatidae; genus Medauroidea; species Medauroidea extradentata. The sequence continues at coordinate 4,446 of PNEQ01016846.1, forward strand.
CTTCTATGTTTTCAAAAATTCAGCTCGCTTGTTAGAAACATGATTTTCGGGCCTCTCAAAATAGCCATAAATGGGATTTTTTTAAGACTGCTGTAACTCCGAAAATATTACCTGAATTCGTAAAGTGCAAAGCGAGAGGCATGCGTAAAATATCACCGCTTATAAGTCCCGTAGGAAAAATACTATTACGAACGGAAACATTGCACGCCAGTTTGGCGCGCTGCGAATAGAGGTGATATGCTTCTCGTCAAGCGTGGGACACTGACTCTTATTGCTACGCTGCGCTGTTCTCACGCGTCAAAGGTGGAACTTCGACACCGGCGAAGACTCCTCCTATAACGTTGTCACTCTAGCGAGATATTCCTATACGAGTGCGTTGGACATCTATACGCCACGCTACACAGGCACCAGCACTCACAAGGCAGTAGGAGGAATATGTATATTTCTGTGCACGACAGTAAATCAGCGCACGTGAGTTGGGGGACAAGCTATAAAGGCGACGGGTGTGAAATGTTATCGCACTAGCCCGGCAGTGACCTCCGTGGACGGAGAGCCTTGAGCACGGCAGTATCGACGCTTTCGTCGCGTCACCCTGGAAACAGTGGCGGGCCGGGAAGCGACACACGACAAGGCTAGGATGCACTGCGCCACGAATGTATTTGGAAAGTAACACCGATGCAGAAGAGTGTTTAGAAAGTATATAAGATGTTATAAAAAGGTACAGCCACACTTTCAGGAAACTTTCCACACACACACAAAGAAAGAAAATATGTAATATGGACATATGTCCGGAAACGTTTAATTACCACGGTAGAGCTATATTCCTTACATCTCGTTAAATGGCATGGTAAATAACACTTTGTACAGAAAATGTCCCAAATACCCAATGGATTGGTTCTTTACAGTGTAATTTACTTCCTAGGTTCACCGCCAGGTGGGCCACTTGACGGAAGGTAATCTGGACTGTGAGTTGAAGAGACGCAATGCAGTCACGATTACCTACCGTCACGTCTCCCACCTGGCGGTGATCCTAGTACATTCTAACGAAACATTCCGTTGGGTAATTGGAACAGTGTCTGTACGAAATATTTTTTACGATTACATTTAACGAGATGTAAGGAATTGAGTTCTACCATTGTAATTAAGCGTTTCCGAACATATGTCCATATCACATATTTTCTTTCTTTGTGTGTGAGGAACGTTACCTGAAAGTTTGGCCGTACCTTAACATCCTGTACAAACTCTATCCCACGAAGGAGTCAATTTATCGTACAGCTCTGTTGGCAATGTTTTCTGTCGTCTTATGTGAATCATTGTTTAGTTTAGGAGCGGATCCGGATAGGGGTGGGGGAGGGCTGCCCCCAATTGACCTTTTTTGTATTGTTTATCCTTGAAATATTACAAATATTCTAATGGGTATATTAAATTTTTGTTTAGGAAACGCCTTAAATAGCGCCGTTTTGCATCTTAAATGCTATTATTTACCGGGGGAGAACACCCGGACCCCACTTCTTTGGCTCGGGGTGAGCATAGCTACTTTTTAGAGAATGAGGGACCACCTCCTCCCAAAAAAAACCACAAGCTGGATCCGCACTTGTTACGGTTTATAGAGTATTTTAGACTCATAACATAGTTCTACGTCCTCGCTCATTCAGTAAGTTAAAACAATGTTTAACAAAAATAAAAAAACAATTAGTTAAAACAGTGTTTAACATAAATGCAACAACCGAGAGTTAATTTTTAATATGACATAACTGTAAAAGAATGCATTCCGCGTGGTGTAGATTATATAAAGAGTGCCGTCCAGAGGCGGATCTAACAATTTTTTTTGGGGGGGAGGGGTCATATGCACATATCGTATTTGTTTGGTGCCCCTAGTGGTGGATCTACAGGGGCAGGGCAAGGGGGCAAACTGCCTCGGGCGCCGGGTTAGAGGGGATGCTGGTGGTGCCAAGAATTTTTACTTGAGAAAGAAATGTAAAGGAGTGCAAAAAGATCCTACATCTATAATTATTTAGACTTTTACTAGTCTTGTATTTTTGTATTTTTATTCACCTTTAACACCATACAATGTTATAAATACAGTAATTATAAAGCACACTTAAAACACTGCTAATGGTAGCTAGAAAGTACAGGTTTTATGTATTTCTACTAACATATCATACCGTTATATTTACGCAAGCGCAAAACAACGTATGCAAGATATACGTTTATTACTGTTGGGTTGATTGGATTGATGGAAACAGGGTTGGGGGAAAGGCGGGAGGAGCTAATCACAATTCTTGCCCCGGGCGAAGGAAAACCTAGATCTTTCCCTGGGTTCCCCAAGCTAGAAGCAGGGGGTACAGGGCTCTCTTTCAGGAAAATTTTAATTACTTTAAAGTACAACATGGTGTTCTGTAAACCATTTTTAAACCTAGCGTTGAATGTATAGCTTGCGAAGATTGTAATATTTTTAATGTATAAAGATATAATCTATTAAAAACAAATGAACTTCGAATAAACTTTTGGTTTAGGGGGTCTTGATCCATGATCCTTTTCTCCTTGGATCTGCTCCTGATGTTAAATTACAACATCTGAAATATTATTTTCATTCATGCATTGAGGAAAAGGGGGGAGGGGTGGAATTTATCCCCGATTTGTGCCCTTGTGACCGACACGGGTACCATCTGCTTCAGTTGCTGCGGACTGTGAGTAGATCTATCAGAAGTGCAATTTTTCATAATAATTTAGTCTGCTTGCGAAAATGTTTTCGTGTCGGAATGGTGGTTTCTTTGTCTTTTGTTTCTAACGATCATTTCGCTAACATGAAATCAGGCAAAAATTGACTTTTTCACTCATAATTTTAGAGGCAATTTCCGAAACAGGCATTAAAAGTACCAGAGGTGAGGAACACGCTCATTATTATTGCGTGGTAAAATGATACATCTGAAAGTTTGATAGAGGCATAACTAGAACGGAACGACTACAAATTATTTCAGAGCCTTGCACGAACAAGTTATTCTGTATTCGATGATCGTACCTCAAGAACTCGTACATGATCTTAATCTCCAGCCAAACCGCGCTCTTGAAGAGTTAGTGCTGTGTAGTGACATGTCAGATCTAGTGTTGCTGAATTTCTCATCTGTGCAGCCGGGTTACACTGTAATTTCGCAAGTGGGACTAGTGCCGGAAAATATTGCTGGTCAGTGGGATTTCTTGGGATATTCTGTTTCCTCCACCTTTGTATTCCAGCGCAGCTCCATATTCGCAGCATTCACCTTCATCGGCTATAAAGACCAAATATCTTCTCTTCTTAGCTTATCTGTGCACATAATCATTATGTTTTGCATTATGTTGTACAACGGGTACACGAGATTTATAACACAATTTTTAAACATAAGACTAATTATAATATGTTTGTGCATCAAATGGATTGTCACTATCCTAAACTGAGCCCCCCCCCCCTTTTTTTTTAAATTGGTTTCCCACACATCTGCTGTAGTGCTACTTATCCTAGAAAACAGTCAAATACATGCTACAACTACCAGTCTTAGATAATAACAACACAGCGTTTGCAGCCTGAAGTATGGTAAATTAACAAGTTTCCACTACTCATTTACGAGATTTTTTTTTTACAATATAGAGAATTTGGCACCCATGGTGATAAACAAATGTCCCCTCCCTAAAACCCCACAAAATATAATAATAAACTGAGCATAGTTTACTGAGTATTCACAAATCATTGCTAGTACACATAAGTCAGCTTTTCAGTCGCCGAGTACTGAGAATGAAGTATTTCGCAAAACAAGAGCCGCGGTAATGAAGGGATTTTGGTCTGCACTTAGCAGTGAGGTTCTCAATATGCGTGAGTTGAGTAATGTAAGATGAGTAAGGAGCAGCGCCGGAATGGAACGACGGGGCAAACAGGAAGTCCCTGAAGGGAAACGCGCCGACCAACGTCACTGTCAGGCACGATTCCCCCTTGCGAAGGTCCGAGTTGGTATTGGCAGGAATCGAACCCGGATTACATGGTGGGAGGCGAGTACCCTAGCCGCTACGCTCACCACGGCCTCCGAGTTCCTCGGAATAACATTATTAATTAGAAATGCCATGTTAGTCAACACACATTATGCTTCTCACGCCTTAGCTATAATTTTCAAAGACTCGACAAAAATGTCTCATTATTTTCTTCCGTGACGCACCCTCGCCCGAGATATGTGGCGCATCCAACTGAGGATTGATAACGAAAAGGGTTAATGTCGCCCTCCACATTCTTCTGTTCTTGACCCAGCAGCGGCTAACAGTAACACTGGGGAAAACCTATGATTCTGGGAAAACCAAGGGAGAGAATATTATCGTGCTGCTCAAAATTTTCTCCAGCAAATGTCGACGGCGACGGTTTGGCGACCGTTTGTGCCGCTGTGCCCAATTGCATCTCTCTAAGAACAAGTTCTGTAACAGACTGCTGAACAGTTTGTGTATGTCGTTCAGGTAAACCAAACTAAGCAATAGCATTGAGTGTAGCATGTTACATCACAGGCTAAAACTACAGGTCATATTGTAGTGATTTAAGCCAACGTGCAGCTGTTTACGTATACTTTCCATCCACGGTTCTACTATTGTTGAAATAAAAAATAAATAAATGCAACTCAACAAATTTGTCGCCTTTCTTTGTGTACAAAGTGTAAAACGGGTTTATTTACTTTGTACCTATATTTACTTGGCTGGGTGTTTATAATGTTTTTATTTATTTGTTTGTAAAATGCTGTAAACGAAATTAAACTGAGTTATACGTGGTAATTTAATTTAATCATCAACTATCGATTACTACCTACAATAGACAGCAGCGAAATGCTTATTAACCTATCTGAGTTCAAATTGTTATACACTACAATATGTATTAGTAAATCATCCTCGAACATGTTTTACGTCACTGCCAGCCAGATACCTATAACAAGAGACATCTACGTCTTATACTGTATTAAATTATTGAAAATTAAACTCAATGAAGGTTGCAAGTATCGGAGAAACTCAAATACACATATTTACTTCGGTGACTGGCAGGAGGCTGAATGTATGTCAGTATGTGATATAATTTCCGACACTTTTTTCATGACATCCTCGTCCTCTAAATCTATGAGCCGTTCGAAAATAAAATAATATAAAGTGCTGTGTTGGCGTAAAATATGCATAATCACCTTTGTTATGTGTTTACAGATCTACAGGTTGTACTCGAATAATAATCAGCATTATTGTTATGTAGATAAATTGACAAATGGAGCACATTTCCCCAAGGAACCAATTATCTAATGTCCACTGGTAAACCCATTAATAGCTATAGCAAAGTGCAGAGGAGGGTATCATCTACTGGACGGACAATATGTCAGTGTAGTTTTTCGGAGTTCATAGTGTTATGATATTGCCTGGCAAGCCGGACAGCGAGAGGTTGGAGCGGGAATTAGGCCAGCGTTGGGAAACCACTCCACGGAAGACAGCAACTCACCTCACCCCCCTCGTAGTGGTGCAATAATGAGGACAAGTACGCCGATATATAGCACTGTTACCAAGTAAACGGGGTCTGTCATCGGTCTGTCGTCCACCAGCACTCATCAGATCAACAGCAGTGCAGTTCTCCGCCGGGACTCGTGGGTCGAGTCCCGGCGGGTGCGTGCTCGTCCGTCGATGTCGTCACCTCATCAATCCAGCTTCGGTAAGGACGTCAGATCTAATTATGTGGCAGCAACCCTCAACTTACCACAATATATTAATAATCAGTAATACTGCGCTCCCCTCCTAAATTAATAGAACACATTGTAACCTATTTTATATTCTGAGTACCTGCCATTCAAGTAGAGTAAATACCATTTTGTAACAACAGATATGATGGACGGAAGTACAAAGCAATATCAGTGCAGTAATCAGGTTGTTTGTACTGGACACGGTCACTCAACATACCCCAGCCAAATTATTTTTGTGGTTGCATACGTACAGTACATAATCGAGGAGTGTGTAAGGGTTTATAAGAGACGGCACTGCCAAATTAAGCAACCGTCCTTGTTTACGGCCCGATCTCGTGGTCGTAAACTATTGTGAGTTACCAACAACGCAACAGAAAACATACAATTTCTCTCGAGGTAAATTTTGTAAATATTGTGTTATAGTATTCACAATGACACTACCATAGTCGTGATAAACTTTTTAAAAATCTAATTTGCCTAAAATCATGTTACATTAGTGTTTTGTAATCATGTTTTTTTTATTCCAAGTCTCATGGTTCTTGATTTTGTTAATGTAATGTTTAAATTGTACGCACTCACAACCTTTAACATTTAGGTTATAAGCGAATAAATCTGACATTCTGATTTAAGCACTTTTCATACATAATACTTAATACATATGTACAATCGCAGTATGTTGTTATTATTATTATTATTATTATTATTAAAACGACTGGCAGCATGTGGGACACTACACACTAGGTACCACTCTATTAGGTTACCATAAGCCGTAAGAACGTTTTTAATGCAGAACGAAACATAGGCCGTGAAGTCACATATAACTGATACAATAAAAACCTAGACTTAGAAAAAAATGCAACTTTAAACTAAACATCCGGGTCTAACTAAAACAAACCGTTTGGTGTAATAAAAGTTGACGAATCGTAACAAAACAACGAGCGTGTACGGGTGAAAGTAACGTAAAATGCAGCGTACACTTACGTACTCCTCGGACGTACCAGTACAAAAAATTGCGGAGACTATCAATATACATCAAGATTCTTTAAACAGGTTTAATCCGTGTATATTCCGACAGTGTTGTATGGTATTTAACTACGAATATTATTTCTGTTAATATATTACAATATCTTACATTGGCGCACACGCAATCGTTTACAGAAAATAAAATGAGTGTAGGCCTCATCCAGCGTACGTTTTCGAGGACTCGTGCAAGTCATGACATCCTTCATTTAGCGGTCTTCGTTAAATGAAATTACACACTTACGGTTATGCCCTTATGAGGAATAAAAACACTGCCTAGTAATAGTAACACGTACTGGCAATTTTGTAACGAACACATTTTCCGAAATTGCATCATTTACAATTCCAGTAGTATTGTTACGATTTTTGCAGTCGTGCTGAGTGTTATTCTTATAGTGCACTATGGATAGCCCTGGTTCGATTTCAGCCTCGTATTAGTATTCCATGCACATCGTGGCCTTTCATGCGCCGCCCTTGACTGACATTTTGATTTATGATAGTAAACAGAATGATCAAATAAGACGACGGCAGCCCGCATGTAAACTTGACCTTTTCACTTGCCCACAGTGAAACACGCGCTTGTTTGTGCGTGATCGTTTAAGTCCACCAGACTTTGATCACTCAGACTGGACTCGCGTTTTGTCACTTGTGGCACGTACAACCACGGTTACGGACTCGCATTTTGTTACTTGTGGCACCTACAACCACTATTAAGATGCTGATTGGGTATTAAAAAACACCACAAGTTTTGTACCTCTGACTGTATTAGAACAATCACTTAAAAATATCATAATGTGATTGTAATCCTCGCTGAAATTCACCCCACCATGCATATAGGAAAAATGTGAGCTATGGCTCTTTCACATTTTTAACTAACGCTAGTAGGTAGTCCAAAGAGCTCAACTCACAGGATGAGGTGAGAGGGTTTTACGGGCCTTCAACAAGGACTTAAAGAGCCGAAGAGGGTGAAGTGAGACGAAGGGGCAACACAACAGCCATCCCAGGACCTCTTGCACTGTAGACCGGCATCTTTTACACTACGGAGGCTGGCCCACATTATTCGAGACACTCGTTCGTTTTTATTGCTTCCTTCTGACGATCTGCACATTATATTTAGTCAAGCAGCAGAAACATTCGTCGCAGGTTTTAAAACGGTTGCGATATTCAGACGTCGATAGCGCTATGTTTTTGTGTTCGGGTTTTACCTAATGCGATACAATACAAATGTATGGGCGTATACATGTGCATGTGGCACGTGTTTGTCACAGTCACTTTCAGAACTACGAAGACTGCATGAGGATAAAACACGCTGTTCAAAAATACTTATTAAATCGTGTTCATGAGCGTCACCAGGATTTAGTCCAGAAAAAGAGGAGGGCATAGGAATAACGAAAAAGCACTATATGTGTAATTATGGGTTTTTTTTAACAAAAGACCGTTAATTTCATTATTTACACTTAAAGGGAAATAAAGAACGTGATGCAATAGGTTGTTAAAATAAATAGGCAAATTATAATTTCTCATCACCTCAGAACAAAAAAAAAAAAAAAAAAAAAACGGATGGGTGGAGCACTTTTCCCACCCACCTCTTATTCTCTCCTTCCCTTGCTGACGCCCATGCCCTTTTAAAAACCACGCAGATTAAGTTTTGCGATTGGGTGAAGTGAAGAGATTTTGTTCAGCACTTAACTAAGTTTTTAGTGCTGGTGAGGGGTGACATGTGATTATGGAGTGGCGCCGAAATGGTTGGCCGTGGTAACGGGAGATCCCCGAGACGACCCGCCAACTAGCGACCCATATGCGAAATCAGGGGATCGACCCCGCCGGGAATCGACCCCGGATCGCCTTGGTGGGAGACAAATGCTATAGCCACTGCGTCACCCTCCGCCCCCTTGCGAATAGGTTACATTAAATATAAATTAAAGGAACCTTCTTTTGCTGTAACACAAATACAACTGGTTGACAAGTGGATTGTGTCAGAAACAACATTTTCCACTACAACCCATGATCTAATAATGCGGAGCTCTAAGGGCGACTCATCACTCGCATTAAGCCTCACCCTAACCTTAAATTAGCGCGCAGTCTTCTCTTCTCTCCTATCGTCTCTACGAGACGCTCATTTGTAACCCTATTGTGACGTACTACTGAAGATAAAATTGTATTGTACAAGTCTGTTCGTTTAAAGGATTGTGCCCTAAGATTTTCTTATGTAAAAAGGACCACAAAAACAGCCATTTCCACCATTCTCGGACGTGAGAAAATAAGCATTAAATATAATGGATGACGTGAAATTGGTAAAAATACGTGTAACGATCTTTAAATGCTATTCCTAAGTAGATATCACTCACGTAGGCTGCGCTGGGCTGAGCAGTTTTCGAATATAGTGCCCAGATTGATACGAAACTACCTAAGTGACCTTCAGTGAAGTTTTCTGCATATTTTCAGAAAGTAAAATGACGTCACAGTCCAGCGGGCAACGGAAACATTACCCGCCAGTCTAACGTCTGGTGGGCGACAGGATGGACCACACGCGTCAGTGCCACTCTAATCGCTCATTAGCCTCTAGCGCACAGAACAGATCTAGCAGTATTAGGAAAACTATAGGTAGACGACATGGTTACGGTAGTTACACAAACGCCAGCGGTCTACGGCGACACGGCACATAGCATTCACAGTGTTGATACCGAGAGCGGCCTTCAAAAAACACTATGGCGAAAAAAAATGACCTCGGAAGAGAACCCACACGACACGACAGACTGGAAAGCAGACGAAGGAGCGCATGTACGCCGCCAAGCCTCGAGCAGTTACGACACGGCGCGTCCATAATGGCTGCTTTGTCGTGGGTAAGGCAGGAAGGCTTTTTACCACGTTCTTGTCGTAACACGGGCCCGCTACTGCAGGTCGATTGTTGCGTCAGACGGTTTCTTCCGACACGCGACACTCGCCCCTCGCCAGCCACTGTTGACGTTACGGTGGGGTGGACGTCGACCTCTGTACACACCACGCAACACGCTGTACCTGGTCCACTGTAAGGCTAGATTTACACGTTGGCCCACCACCCGACCTTGTAACATGGAATTGAATAACGTGTAACTGTAACATCAGAGGTATTGGAGTATGCATTAACGTTGAATTCGTCTTTGTTTCCACATTTGTGCATGCACTGGTGTTGCTTGTTTTCGTTGATTCGTAGTTTAAGCGGGAAATTAACACTTAAAATTGATCAGTGGCCAAACGAGAAAGTTTTGGAGTTTATGAAACTCTATCGGGGGAAAGATTTCTGGGGCCCTCAATACAAACTACATAAAAATAGAAATGCGGTAATACATGCATGGGAAAGGTGTAATATATATACATATATATATGTATATATATGTATATATATGTATATATATATGTATATATATATGTATATGTATATATATATACATATATATATATATATATAGAGAGAGAGAGAGAGAGAGAGAGAGAGAGAAAGAGCGAGAGTGTGTGTGTCTGTTAATGAATGACGTTTAAAACTCTCCGTCACGTTGTAGGGGATGCTAAGACGAATAAAACGATACAGGACACTTGGTGTAGCAAATGCTGGGATGTGCCTGAAAAAAAAAAAAGCATACATGTTGTGGTATTTGAGGTGAAAAATCTGTGTTGATGTATCAAATAATGATTTTTGAGAAGTCAACCAGTGCCTAAAATGGGCAGATCTGATAGTTCATCGGGCCGCAGATATATGGTAAAAAAAAAAAAAAAAAAAAAAAAAAATCTAGCTTCCTATGCTATCACTTCGATTCCGTTGGCGTCACCTGCATACCACTATTGCCAGACTAGTAATTTCTGTAATACTGAGGTTCTAACAGCTAATACACGCAAACATACAGAGTAGCTAAGAGTGAATAGGAAAATGTCACGAAATGCACCAGTTGTTGCAATTCAAACGTAGTATTCATACTTCAAAGACCACATGTGCCGTTTTTCAGGCACTTCATAGCATTGAGCATTGCGACACCGAGTGTCCTATATCATTTTACTCGTCTTAACATCCCCTACACCGTGACAGAGAGTTTTAAACATCATTCATTTACACCCTCTACACACATAGATATATTATATATATAATATATATATAGGCCTATAAGTGAACACTGACTGACGGACATATCAAACTGCAGGCCAAACCACTGGACCTAGAATCGTGAAATTTGTTGTGTGGGTTCCCCTCAGGTCGTCGGCGAGCACAAATACGGAATTTTTCGAAATTCGACCTCTAAGGGGGTGAAAAATGGTGAAATGTGTTTCCAAAGATACGTCGATAGAGCTCGAACCCGACGGCCTATCACTGTGATTTTTATTTTAAGGGGGTACGAAGCCCCAAAATTATCAAAAAATTCTAAATTTTTAAAATTTATTTATCTAAATCTTTAAACATTCCTTTTCCCTATGGTGTATCAATTTTTATTGTACACCTACTACAAATAGTTTTATTAATTTTTTTTTTTAACAATGCAGATTCATCACCACACCAAAATAATCAAAAAATTGTAACTTTTTTATTACATTATGTAACTATTCAAACTCAAATTTCTTTTTATTTTATTTTATTATCCAGGTATCTGAAGTTCCTCTTTCCATTCGTGTATCAATTTTGATTGTGCTCCTATACGAAATAATTTTAATTTTTTTTTTGTAAAACAAAGCAGATCGATGAAAAAATCAGAAATGTTTTTTTTTATTTCTTTATACAAATTCGATTTTTCTTATTTTATTACATAAATATGAATCTTTATACATTTCTCTTTCCATTGGTGTATCAAGTTTGATTTTAAACTTACTATAAATATTTTTTTCCTTATTTTGCATCAAACACAAACAATGCAGGTCAATTATATAGCCTACATATAACAGTGTGTGCTAACCAATCCTTTAAATTTTTTTTTGTGGTATGGTTGGTAGACAAACTAGCAATGAAATGTAAATAAATATTCTCCTATCAGTGGGCAGTAAATTTACGGTAGTTGGAAAGTTTTTATCATGTATTGGCAGCAGTGTGCTGTGTGGTGGCCATTGTGGTTTAGGCATACTTTCCTTCAAACCTGTTTTCTTGTCGTGGTTTTTTTTTCTGCTGACTCAACATGCCGAGGTTTTCCAATAAGATATTCAAAAAACGTGTGAACTGGAAAAAGAAAGTGAAAACGAGTGACAAACAAGTTGCGGAACTGTTATCAAGTTCTACTTCTAGTATAGACGAACATAACCTAAAAGGAGACAGTTGCAGTTCTATGCTTCAAGTTTTTGAAAACTCTTGTAGAAAAAAACTTGGTGAAGTGAAAGAAAACTACCGTAACATTGATAAAGGAAGTGAAATGTTTGAGGTGATTGATATTTCTATACTGTCGGAGATATTTCAGAATACTGTTTTATGCAAGTAGTGTACTAAAAATGGCATATGTCTGAATGTAAACAAACATATAGGCCTGGCTGCTGTGTTAGAGATATCGTGTAAACATTGTAATTACAACACAACATTTTCTAGTTCTTCTAGTATAAATCTAAGAAACCATGATGAGAAGAAAATTTCAAGTAAATATTATAGTGTAAATATTAAGTTAGTTTATGGACTTCGTGCAATTGGCAAGGGAAGAGCTGCTGGTGCCATGTTGTTTGGTGTAATGAATTTACCAAGTCCACCATCAAAATTTGATCGATATGTAAATGTGGTGGGTTCTGCTGTGTAGGATGTTGCTATGAAAAGTATGAAGGAGGCTGTTGAAGAAAACAACAAGGATCGTGACATAACTGTGGCATTTGATGGCTCCTGGCAGAAACGGGGACATACGTCACTAAATGGTATAGTTTCAGTCACAAGTGTAGATACTGGAAAGGTAATTGTTGTTGCAGTCATGTCTAAACACTGTAAATGTAAAGGATTACCGAGAAATCAACACGAAGGGAGTTGTTCATCAAACTACAGTGGATCTAGTGGTGGTGTGGAGGTTGCTGGAGTGAAAGAATTTTTTGAGCGTTCATTATCACTGTATAATACAAGATATGTGCGCTATTTAGGGGACGGTGACTCAAAAGCTTTCACGGCAATTGAAGAAATGAAACCATATGGCGATTGTGTACATATTACAAAACTGGAACGTGTTGGGCATGTCCAAAAGCGAATGGGTTCAAGACTGAAATGACTGAAAGCAAGCATGAAAGGAAAAAGTTGAGTGATGGAAGAACACTAGATGGTAAAAACAGACTGACAGACTCCACCATTGATATTATCCAGAATTACTACGGACTTGCCATCAGACAGAATACTGATTGTGTGGAGAAAATGAGGACAGCTGTCTGGGCACTGTTTTGTCAAATTTCATCAACTAATGACAATCCGCAACATGCTTTGTGTCCAAAAGGAGAAGAATCATGGTGTAAATATAACAGAGGGGAAATAACAGGAGAAACTTATAACCATCCTCACAGTTTACCATTTACAAACATGGAAGAAATAAAACCAATTTTTCGGGATCTGTCAGAGATAAATTTCCTGAAAAAGTGTCTTCATGTTCGTACGCAGAATCCAAATGAATGTGTGAACAGCGACATATGGAGCATGTTGCACTGTGTTTGTGCAAATAAAGACCCTTCATTTTGGTGTTTATGATGTGGTGGCATCATTCAATCAAGGAAATATTACAAAATGTAAGGTATTGGAAAAACTGGGGTTGAGCATTGGATCTCGCACTACAAATGCAATGCTACAAATTGACTTAGAAAGACTTAGGCAAGCTGAAATAAGAGTCAAAAATTTGCAACAAAAGATCAGACAGGCTAGGAGGAATGCCAAAAGGAAGCTTGAGAGTGAAATGGAAAAGGACATTGACAATCCTAGTTATGGAGCAGGCATGCATTGAAGACAAATTTTGAAAACCATTTTCTCAAAATTTATTTTTTTAAAACTTAAAAGGTACATTTTCTTAATTTTGGTTTAATACAGGGGGATGAAACTTACAGAATGTTTTTATAATGTGGTTCTGTGCATACTGAAATAATATCATTGACAAATATTCATAAATTTTAAAATAAAAAATCACATAACCTCAATATATATAACAAATATAACAACAAAATATAGCCTAAAAAATATTAAATAAAATTAAAGCTGCATTATTTTGTTATATCTTTATTTCAGTATCAACCTAAAATATATACCAACAACCTGTACAAATCTGGAACCAATAGCTCTCATAGATTTTTTTAAAGGTTCCTTATGTGAAGCATAATTTAACATTACAAGCATTTAATAGGACACTCATCCAAATGCACATTAGCCGATTTAAGGATTTTTCGAAATTAAACGTTTAAGGGGGTGAAATGACCTTAAATGTGTTTCAGATGAACTATTGATCTCTATCGAACCCTTCGGGATAGAGAGTTGATATTCACTTCAAAATGTTGATTACGTAAGTACCTAAAAAGTATTTTTTTTAGGAATTTTTGAAATTCGACCACCACACAGTGAAAACGGGCAAAATGTGTTTTTTATTAATCATCTATATCACTGAAACACAATTGACTATCATAGTGATTTTTACTTCAATTGGTTACATATATCTATGACAGGACTCAAGATTTTTTCAAGTTTGATAACTAAGGGGGTGAAAATACGTGAAATGTGTTTTCGATTATTCCTCTATATCTACCGAACCAATCGAGATACCGAAGTCTCTTTGCTTTAGAGTGATAACTTTGTAAATATCCCATACACCATTAAAATATATTTTCCGAATTCGGCCCCAAAGAGGTTAAAAAAAGGGTAAAGTATGTTTTCGATTCACTATATATATATATATATATATATATATATATATATATATATATATATATATATATATATATATATAGCGATGTGATTTTTGTTTAAGATTGATGCTTACTCAAATACCTGAAAAGCAATTTCATGAATTTTCGAAAATCCCCACCTAAGACGTGAAAAGAGGTGAAAAATGATTAAACGTATTTTTAACATATCGTCGATATATCTTCAACCCAACGGGTTATTGTCGTGCTCTTCACGTCCAAAAGACACCAGTTAAGTATTATGAAATGTGATTCAAAGGTTTTTCGAAATTCACTATTTTAGTAGGTGAAAAGACCTGTAACGTGTTTAGATAAATCCTCGATATCTATCGAACCCGTCGAGATATACAGTTAATTTTTGCTTCAGGATGATGATTACAAAAATAATCGCAAAATGATTTTTAGATTTTTCGAAATTCAAAATCTCAGTACTGTGCAGGGGTCAAATGTATTTTTTAATATATGATCAATTTTGATTCGACTGAACGGACTACCGTCGTGATTTGCATTTCAATTGGATACTTATACAAATATATTAGATGTAAAATTAAAATATTTCGAAATTCGACACCCAAAAGGGTGAAAAAGTGCAAGATTTGTTTTCCATCAAACAGTAAAGATATTGAGGTGTTATTCGCGTCGGAGTGATGCTTACAAAAGTATTTAAAATATTATATGTAAGTTATTTTACTTTATGAAATAACTTGATTGTTAATAATAAATCTAAGTTTGTGAACTTTCAAGGCAGACGACCCGAAAAGCAGGTACGACCAGCGAGAATTAATATATACGGGAGTTACATATAGAGACGTAGTATTGTACAATCTCTATGGGCCCAGGACGTGAATATTTTATTTTTTAAGTTAAATTTGTTTTCATGAATGATTTAGACGTTGTATGACGCAGTTGTTTGTAGCTCAGGTCTACATTACGGGAGGTTCTGGGCTCGAATCCCGTTAAAAATTGCGTGCGAACGTTCAATTCTGACACAAAATCTGCAAAGATTATGCAGTTCACTTTCCACTTAGGTCCCTCGACAACATCAGATCACATAATATTTATTATCTCACTACTCCCAAGGTTGGGGCACCAAATACGTTTCCGCGAAACATTTTCCCACCAAAACTTTCTTTTGGCATTAAACTTCAAGTGAATTTTTTGAAAATATGTAATAGAGGGCACCGTCCCCAATTGTTATTCACAGGCTAAATCAGACGTTTTTCATTCGATTAACATCTTACATTTAAGAGTCTATAACTACCCCCCAACGTCAACTTTGCAGTTTCAAAATGTAAATTTTGAGGCTATTTTTTAATGTTTTATAATTATTTTTTCATTATTTGGAAAGTCATTACCCAAAGGACTATTTCAATATAACTAAGATTATAAATATTTAAAGATTGTATCAAATTAAATTATATATTTTTAAATTTTAAATGCCATAATTAATAAAACAGAAAATGTTATTTTAACACTAAACTTAACGGGCCTCACTGGTCATTTAATGAGAGTAGCTGAACGGTTACCGAGCACGTGTTTTTCGGCTGGAATGGGCGTGTTCTTTCTCCGGGTGCGAGCATTCGAAGCACGTGGAGTAGGGATGGTTAGGGCACAGAATAAACAAGGTCGTCTCTCTCTAGTCCTCGGCAAGAGACAGGTCGACTCGACAGGCAGCGCACCCCCCTTCCACGTTCCGTATCAACCGCGCGTCGCCCGTGGTTTGTAATACAGGTAGGCAGTTTAGATTAAATTTTCAATCCGGATTGAAGCTGAAGTGGACTGAGGAATCCAGATTGAGATTTTACTATAAACACTTTGTTGGGGACTGAAGTAGGAGTGAAGCGAGATAATCCACTCCACTTATTGAGGTGGACTGGAGTGAAGAATCTGGATTGAGATTTTACTTTAAACACAAACTGGACCACGGCCGTAGAAGAACAGGTCTGGACACTCGCCTGGATATTTGACCCCCTTGTTGTTTGGCTGTAGTTCACCAAGTTACCGAGAATATTGTGTTTTATTGGCGCTGATGTTAGGGCGGTCGGACTAAACTCCGCCCACTTCCTTTCTGCTAAGATAAACAATTTATCAAAACGTATTTTTTTATCAATTTATGAAATACTTTATTTGCTCACAAATTTAAGAAAAGGCTCCAGCAATCTTTATTTACTGTATAAATTTAACAATGGAAAGAAGTGGGTGGAGTTTGAGTCCGACCGCCCGGAAAACAGCGCCAAAAAGTATGGCATTCTCGGTAACTTGACGAACTACAGCCAAACAACAAGGGGGTCAAGCAAAATACATTGTTAGACGAGTGTCCAGACCTGTTCTTCTACGACCGTGGACTGGACTGAAAAGAAAATGCGCAGGACAAAGTTGCTGCCATATTGTGTTGTTATGTGTTGTGGTTAGGTTAAAAAATAACAGAAAACACATTATAATAAAACAGAAAGAGCTAAACGCCAGTATTTGTAAAGCTAAACGGCTTTTATAAAGCAAACGGAACAAGAAAAGTGATGCATCTCATGAAGAAAAGCCTTATTTGGAGCAATTCTTATTTTTCGTTTGTCAACTGTTCTCTGCCTCGTACTGTCGCCGATAGATAGCCTTATTACGTTTTCAGTCCAGGTTGACTTCAACTTGGCCCTTGTTTACAGTTCAATCTGGATTGTAATATTTACCGTAAACACAGTTCGTCAATCCATGTTCGTTACACATTCACTCCGAGTTGACTCCACTTCAGGTTCAATCTGGATTAAAGTTTTACCCTAAACATAGCAATACTCGCAGCGACAGCACCATTGATAGCATGCAGCCGGCGAGGCGCGTTGTTGTTACAGTCACGCCACTTTACAATATTCCTTGCTTCAACTATTTACATATTACGGTAGAAATATATGTATGTGTACGAAATAGGATAAATACTATTCTGGACTGGTAAACTCGAAGAATGTTCGAACTAGTGTAATGCAACCTGTTTACATAATAATGAATACGCAATAGAAAATCCATGAATACAAAAAAACTGTAATAACAAAAACAATATGTTAATAATAGTTAATCAGTAGCATTTACCATTATTGTGTGTTGGTAGTACCGAACAACCTTTCTGCACAAACACGCGTTTGCTGTCGAATCAAGCCGACTATAATAACTGTAGATTGTAACTGCTTCCCTCATTTTCTCTTTACGTTATTCGAACTTTGTAATTTAACACTAGCAATATTACATACTGTGTTTTGTTGTGCTGAAAAAATGTGAAATAGTGACAAATTAACGAAGTGAATTTTTTTTTTTTTTTTTTTTCACAATAGCTTCCTTATTATTAAGTCGTACATACATTTAACCTGCATTTCTTCGTCATGTAAATAGCGCGAATATACTGCTAAATAAGTGCTTGTCTGTTTGCCGGAATTGTATGACAGTCTTCATAATGCGCCTACTGAATTATTTTACGAGGTAACATATTCCCTTCCCTTCAAAATAGTTGCTTTCTTCTACAGTGTCACATATTTTCCCAAGGTTTCAAAATAGTTCATTAGCAGAGAGTGTATGTATTTTCTAAGACAAGGCCTCTGCTTTGGCCCCAAAAATTTTACAGTCTCTCGACAGTGTTCTATAATCTCTGTTATTTTAGATTTTAACAGAAAAAGTGAAAAAATTGTTATTGGTATTTTTGATACATTTAATGTAAAATTAAAATGTTAAGAACTATGACATTCTAAATGTTAAAAAATTAAAAATTAAAATAAAACTTTTGTTTTATTAATTGACATTTTAAATTTAAAAAATATATCATTTAATTTGATACAATCTTTATATAATTATAATCTTAATTATATTGAAATAGTCCGTTGGGTAATGACTTTTCAAAATAATAAAACAATAATTCTAAAACATTAAAAAATAGCTTCAAAAATTACATTTTGAAAAACGAGCGACATCAAATCCAATCTTCGGACTTCGCCCAGTTTTTTTGTTAATCTAATGAAAATTGTTTTCTTATAAACATAGAAAAAAAGTGAAATAAAATTGAGACAAGATAATAAATGTATGGAACGAATTTAAATTTAAAAAAATATATTTTAAAAAATGAAATGAAACCACGAGAAAAAAATGTATTGCTTGCAAAAATTATTGTAAACCTTCTCGCAAAGAGAAATGCCATAATGATTACTTTAAAAAAAATAAATAAAAAGGTCATGAACAAAAGCAGAATTCATATGGGGTTAAAACCATTAACTAAAGACAATAATTTTAAAAATAAACCACAAAAAGTTAACGTAAAATGTGACATTTGTGGAATTACTTATAACAAATCGTACAAAAAATTACGAAACAGGAAAAAAACTAATTCTGAAAATAGATTTCGAGAAGTTGAAGTAATAAATTGTAATTTTGAAATTCATAAAAATAGGATCAATAATTAATAATCGTTTAAAGAAATATTCTATAAAGAATATAAATGATTGATTTAAATGTAAATTTAAAACTTTTCACCCAATATAAAAAAAATGTTATTTTTTTTAACCTGCTGATTTAAAGGAATAGTATGAAAACGAATTTTACGAAGTCTTTAAAGATATTGAGTTACAACGCAATTAGATAAAATTTCATTATTTGAAAATATAACTAATGTTTTAGATAATGTTTATTCGTATGATAAAAAATAGTATATTTATTCACTTAAAATTATAAAAAAAAAAAATAAAACTGGCAAGCATATTAATCCCATATGTACAAAAAATTAAATTTATAATCATTATTGTTGGGTAAAAGACCCGTTTCATTTTATTAGGTATGCAACTTTCACAAAATACTATAAACAAATTATATTTCCGATAGATGTTTACAATATTTTTATTGTGAAGATAAATTAAATGATCATGAAAAATATTTTAATAATCATGAATCTGTTCCGAGTGAATCTCCCAAACAGAGAAAATAATATATTAAAATTTAAGAATTATAAGAACTGATTGAATGTTCCTTTTATTATACATGCCGCTTTTGAAAGTTTAATAGAAAAATATTAGGTTGTCCATCAGATCCAAAGTTTATTAACAAATACGAATTGATAAAAAAAATACGGATAACTAACGGAAGAAGACATTGATTCTGGCTTATACAAAGAAATACAGCGAGGAAGATACAGTTAAACTAATCAATAAATTAATAACACAGAACAAATATTAAAATGTTTCACATGTACAGGTAACTATCAAAAACATGAACTTAATAGTTTAAATCATTATTTAAAATATGAAAATAATGATTACAAACCTCCAGTACCTTATATAGGAAAAAATACCTCTCAGTATTTTTGAAAATGTTAATGGAGGAAGCAAAATAATATTTTTAAAAATATATGAAAATTTGATACCAATGATTCAACTAACAAAAATAAGAAGAAAATAACTACAGAAGTATACAATTAATAGTCATATTTGTCATAAAACTCTGTATGGCGATTCTCTAAAAATCATAATCACTTACTTGGGAAATTTAAAGGAGCGGCCCATAATAGTTGTAATTTAGATTGTCAAAATCCATATTTTATTCCTGTTATCATTCAAAATTTATCTGGATATGATAGACGGTTATTTGCAAAAGATCTTGGAAAATATCAAAATGAAAAAATAATTGATTTAATCTCAAAACACCGAAGAAAAATGTATTCTTTTACAAAACACATAATTAAAGGCGTAAATTTCAGGTATGTATTTTTATTTATTATTATTATTATTATTTTAAGTTTATAGCTTTCGAGAAACTTCGAAATATTTTCAAACGAAAATGTAGATATCGTTATAAAAAAAAAGGTGTTTATCCATATGCATATATCTGCTGCAAATCTAACTAAGCAGAATTGCTTCCAAAAAAAAACTCTTACAATAATTTAAATAAAACTAACATTTAATATTTCTGATGATGATTGTAAAATTTTCACAAAAAGTTTGGAAAACAATTACTATTGAAAATCAAAGCGAATATATAGAACTATACAACAAAACTGGCGTTTTAATATTAGCTGATATATTTGACAATTTTAGAGATGTTTGTATGGAAACACATAAATTAGATCACGCTTTGTATTTTACAGCGCCATGGATTAGTTTGAGACGTGATGGTAAAACACACAAAAATTGAACTTATGTTATTGACCGATTATTATAAATCATTAATGATTGAAAAATGATAAAGGCGGAATATCCCAATGTTGTAAAAGATATTCAAAAGAGAATAGTAAATATATGAAAAGTAATAATCCTAATATTGAAAATTCATATTCGGTGTATTTAGACGCAAATAATTTGTATGGTTGGGCCAAGAGCCAATATTTACCATGTCAAAAAATTAATTCGGGAAATTCACAAATATGACGATTTTGATTATCGTAAACTAAAAATAATAAATTAAAAAAGATCCAAATATGGGTCGTATTTTAGAAGTCGATTTGGAATATTTCCAAAATAAATACACGATTAACATAAAGATTTTCGTCTTGCCAAAAAAAAAAAAAAATACCGGAAGAATCGAAACGAAAAAAAATTATAACTACTTCATATGATAAAAAACAGTATGAATTATATTAGATAAATCTCAAACAATATTTAACTTTGGGAACGAAATTTTAAAAACTACACAGAGTATAAAATTAAAACAATCTAATTGGATGAAATCATGCTTCGATTTAGTCAAAGAAATGAGAACAAACGCAAAAGTAGTTTTGAAATAATTTTGATAGATTAATGAATAATTCACTTTTTGGATAACAATGAAAAATATAAGGAAAAGTGTTGGCATTATATTATGTACAAATACCAAAAAAGTAGAAAAATTGATTGCAAAACCAAATTTTAAATATCAAACTAAATTTACTCAATTTTCAGTCGAAATACATATGAATAAACCAGACGATATATAAAGTATAAGGAATATTCCATTCTCTAATCTTTTTTATGTACATGTCTTTCAGAACCACTCAATTGTTTTGCAAAATTTTCTTATTGTTTCTTCTTTAAAGTTACATTCTAAATTATTTTGTTTAAAGCATTTCTTGTGTAAGCATTTATTTAAAAAAAACTAAATTGGATTTTAATTCAATATTTAAATGATCGTACAACTGAATAATACAACTTATTTTATTTACAAAAAAGGAAGTGATTTTCCTGTAAAATATAAGAGAACAAAGCCAATTTTCAAGAAAAGTAAACACGTTATTGTAACTGAATTTAGCGATATCTGAAGCACCAAAAGGATAAATCATATGAAAATTTTGTCGTATGTTATATTATTTTTCATAAAATTTCTCAATTTTTTATGTTTAGTACTTAATAAATTTTAATCTACAGTATCTTCAGGTTTTATTAATATTTGGGAAAATGTAATTTTCACATAATTCAGCTAATGTAGTCCACTGATTAAAATAAAATTTAATTTTTTAAAACTTTTTTGAAAATCTGGTACAATAATTTTTTAAATTCAAATTCCTTTGCTTAAAAATATTAATGTTTACTTCAACACCTGTTTGCTAAGCACTAATGGTTGTTGGAACTACACCAGATTAAATTTTTTTCTTTGCATAAAATTATTAAAATAATTAAATGCTTGTAGATTTATGACTGGATTTATTTGTTTGGACCTGTTCCATTACGAAATAAATGTGAGTTAAATGAAGCTTATTCAATTTAGGTTTAGTTAATTCTAAATTAAATTTTAATTAACCGTAGAGGGTCAGTATGTTTCAATTAGTTTTTTTTTTTTCGCAGTATAGCATGGAATAAATCAAATGTCTCATCCAAGTTAAAGCCTAATTTAATTTTTTTTAATCAGAAGGAGATATTAAAAATACTACTTCCGGCATTAAAATGTAACCAAATGATGATGGTTTTTAAAATACAATAAATTTGCTGAAATGGAGATCTGTATTGCAGTGTGTGTAATTAACTTAGCGAAGAAAACCTTATTCCGTTCTAACTATTATCACACACAATACATTTAAGTTGTTTCAGGAATATTTAACAAGTTGTAAGCACTGATTTGTTTATTTTATGCAGTAGATAAAACACAATTTTCCTCAGAAGTATTAGGTAAGTTGTCAGCTACTTATAAAATTAATTTTTATATTTTTCTCTGCATATATAAATACATTTCTAAACGTACAACTGGCTCATAACTTGAGCATTATTGGCAAAATTACGTATGTCAGTGCTCATTTGCCAGTGGAATATTCCAATTTTCTTTAATAATTTAAGTACTGTATGTTGTCTGTGTGTCTGAATGGGAAGGAATTTTGGTCAGCGCTTAACATCTAGATCTTAAACGCTGGTGAAGAGTGACTGAGATGGGCATGGAGCAGTTTCGTAATAAATGACGAGAGGAAGCGGGAGATCCCCGACATTGTCCGACACGATTCCCGCATATGAAAATTGTGTGATAATAGCGTGTTGGCTAAGTTAATTACGTACTCTGTGTTGTATGCTTCCGTTTAGAGCAAAATTTTACTTTAAAAACGCTGCATAAATAAATCCGTTATCGTTTCCTTAATTGTGTATATCCTGATGTGATGCTTTCCTCGTATAGTTTTAAAAAGTCGTCAAATATTGCGTTAATTTCTGAAAACTCAAATACAATATGCAGTCGTGTTGGATCTTATGAACTGTAGTAAATATTTGGTGGCATTTCAGCACAAAAGGAAACAACATAAAACAATAAACTTACTCTGTAAGATCTTATCCTGGAAATAAAGCGTAATTTCAGCACCTTCCCACCTTTATCTCTCGCGTCGAATTTCATAATGGTTTGTGTATACTGTGAGATACAAGCAAATTGTGTTGGTGGACATAGTAGTTGTCCTTTTGTACTGTGGTCTGTGCTGAATATTCAACTCTTCGGGTTGTTTGCATGCAGCCGCGTACTTTGCTCGCAAGGAGGACTAAATAAACATGCGATGATGACGTATCTCCTCAACAAGACTTTGCACTGCGTGTCATTGAGAACATATCAGCATGCTGCCCTAGTATTTCTGTAATAACGCAAATTTATACTCAAGCGCAGCTTACGGGTGTTCACGTGCCAGTATTATTATTCATGTAAGGTTATGATACCAAGCTATGTGGCGCAACGTTCGACTCGCATTCGATAAGACCCCGGATACAACTCCCGACTCCGGCCATCCAGATTTCGGTTTACCTTGGTTTCCCGAAAGCGACCCAGCAGGAAAAATCTCGGGCTGTTCCTTAGTTGACGATTCTTCTCCCAGTTTCTGTCATAGTATCATTTTGTGTCTCACCGTTTCTATTGCCTATGCTGTCAATGAGAAGTAAAACACATTTTACGTTTCCTTGAGGATATCTTAAGGTACGTTTTCATAGCTGCGGGTTAAACTCGCAGCTGAGAACGGAATCAACATAAAGAAACCGCGCCGTTCTTCCGCTGCGGAAAAATGTTTTGCTACACGCTGCGGAAAATTGGAGTTTTAACGAATCATGGACGCTCGGATGATTACACTTCACTGAGTTTATCGGAAAAAAAATTGTTTTGCATTACTGCGTGAGGAATTAAGTGAAATAGAAGAATTAGCGAACATAGTTTCGAGCAGTTATCGGAAGTAAGAAGTTTAGCTGCTAGCAAAATGTAGCGTAACAGAAGCAACAAAGGACATTTTATAATCCTAATTAATTTGGAGACTAGTGGCGCTGAGTGACCGCATCTCGATTACAACCGTGCCATACTCTAATAAGTTCCGCAAACCTGTCTGCTGCCTTGTATTCTGGAGCAGACGATGACCAGAAACGTATTTTGTATTTCCCTCTCGCACACATACATGAAAAAGAACATACAAACCTATGCTAGTTAAATACAACGTATAATGTTGCATTACGTTTCCAACAATTTAAGAAGTAAGTCCTTTGTGAAACAACTACTCGTAGAATAAAAAGGTAAAAATTGGTACGTGTAATATTAATATTTCTCACAAATTTTCAGTGACTTTTTTTACGTGTAATGGTCACGAATCGATAAAATTAACCGATTAGAAACATACTTACCTTCAATTAAAAATTATCAGCTTTGTCAAACACAAAAGTTATACTGTCTGAAAAACAGAATTAATGAAATAACTTTGTATATATAACAAAAGGACAAATTTTGTCATAGAATCAGGCCTATGTCTTCATTTCGCCAAAAGGAACATTTTGTGAAAATTGTTTAGGCTACTGCCAAGTGGTGATTTTTGGAGACCACAAATTTTTAGTGGTGACAAAAAAATGTTTTTGTTGTGAGCATAATACATACCCTGCAGAGTGAATACCAGCAAATATGTCGTAGCTGCCACAATTTTTTTTTTCGTGTGAGCACTCAAAAAGCAACAATTATTTTCAATTATTAATTAAATTATTGTATCATTTTACACCTTGGTAACACACGATGAAAGCATATTGTAAAAAACAAGCACTGGAGAAAAAAATAACTATATAATAATGCCACTTGTAGAAAGTTACGAGGGTCTCAGAGAATGCATTTGGTATCATTTATTCACAGTTCAGAATTTTATTACGCCGATTTTTGACAAGCCAGAAACTGTGTGGATCCGATTGTTGCTGCTTGCACATTTTACTTGTAGGTGAATACCTCAGAAAGATTCAAAACCGCAACGAAATATCTGAATATGTATATGAACATACAAGTGAAAATATGATCCCTCTAATTGGAATGAGTGGCTTTGCTATTGCTGGAGGGTTTAAAGTGAGGGTTGGGACTACTGAATACTTTAAGGAAAAATCTGCCATGAAAAAATAAACATTATTCAATGTACAAGGTCCTACAATTAAATTTAATATCTAGACAACTTTGTGAATGTGAAGTAGGCAAAATCAGAGTAAAAAAAACTACCGAAATGGTGTATTTATATTTGAATATTATATTTGTAATGGTGGTTCGATAATTTTATGCTGAATGAAATTTGTTGTGGTACAGGCGTATATTTTCATTAAAGAAACTCTCTTCACATATTTTCTGTATACAGTAAAATATGTACTCACCATATTGTGACTTACCAAGCTTAATAGTATTTACGTTTAATTTTATTTTTTACTATGTGAGGATAAATGTCTACAACCAAGAAAAATAAAACCAGTAATACTAATTCCACAATAAAATAAGTTTCTTTATATTGTACGTCGTTTTTATGTTACCGACTACTTTATTCCCTACAATACATGCAATATTTATATTACGATGAGATAATTACAGATATTCCTTTACAATATTTACGTAAGTAAATTGAAAAATAAATATAAAGTTTTTCTCTTTTCATCAGCGTGTCACCACAATTTCTTTCTTAGGGCCGGTTTCACCAACGAAGTTTAACTTTGCCACAAAGCGAGATTAACAAACCTCGATGAAGAGTTAAACCTGCAGTTTAAGTTAGAGGTGCATTCCACCAACAACATAGCGAGTTTAAGTTACCAGAGATTAGTTAAACTTGGCTGCACGATGGAGTGTGTGAGCTGAGTTGTCTTAATTGTGTCGGAAATACTCGAACACTTGTCGGAGATTGCTGAATGCGTGTTTGTTTATTATTTATGCAGCAATTATTTCATTTGGAAATTTGGTACAACGTTCTGGAGGTGGAAGGGGAAGTGTTTGCGTCATACTTTCTAGTCAGGGGGGGGGGGGGGCTAGGCAACCCTGGGTGACTTTGGAGCAATGCCAGAAAGGCCAGGGGAAGATGGTCCAGTAAATATAATTTACAATATTTTGTTGCTGTAATGTTAATATGCACACAATTGTTGAATTATTTTCGCGTCTTTATAGTTTTGTCAACCTGAAAATAGCAGACGTGAAACATAACTTCATATGTATCATAAAAGGGAATGGACCGATTGTTTTGACAAGCGAAAATGTATTCGGAAGTCTGCAATATCGTATTCGTCAAAATAATGATTTCTTTCCCGAATCCGGCGAGGCCGATACACAGGAAAAATTAAGTCTTCGTCGACTTTATTGTCTTCAAATACCAAACTACACAGTGCTCACGCCATTTTTTTTTTTTTTAACTTAAGCGAGATTAACGAAGTTACCCGGCCATAATCGAGCAGTTAAAATTTAATCTAGCTTAAGACGAGAAAATCGAGTTTAACTGCTTGGTGAAATCCAAAACATGTATAATCGAGATTAAGTACCGATTAATCCACATTAAATCATTTAAACTTGGTTGGTGAAACCGGCCCTTAGACTTTTTATAGTTTCATGGTGTTGTTAAATTCGTCTTGAGACATATTCCACAAAAGCAATTGCCCAGCTTTCAGTACAGTGATGTTCTCATCACTATAAGCAATTAAACGACATGTTATAACTGAAAATAATAATAAACAAGGATGGCACGGGGCTGAGAAGTGATACATTCATGAGACATTGGCATTACATTTATGTTCAGATAGCAAGCAAGCTTACAGTAAGATCGTATTTCACTTTAATTTAACTTGTGCAGTAATCTCCCTCACCAAACTTGCTGCACGCCTTAATCAAACTTGCATTTCATTTAAATTTGTGTTACATATTATGTTTGCCCGCGAGACTTGCTGCAAACCCGAATCCAAGCTCATGTTTTACTTGGCTATTCTTGCATAGCAAGCTTGCTCACGAGACTCACTGCGAGCCTGAGCCAAAGCTTGCGGCCAGCTTGCTTTTCTCTTGAGTTTGGCTTGCATAGCACATTGGACTAGTAAGCCTGAATCAAACTTACAGCAAGTCTGATTCAAAATTGAGTTTCATTTAAATTTTACTTCACAATCTTGTTCATGGACTTGCTACGAGTGATCATTGAGCTTATTCGATGTTACTTAAATTTGTATTTTAGATTATGTTTGTAAACGACCAAGCATATTACTACGTTAGGTCACGCTACTTGAAAAAAGAAATAACTATTGTGATGTTATGTATCAGTACAAAGTAAACTTGTACTAATTTAACAACACTGTTATGTGGAAATTCGGAGTCCTCAAAAAGCCAGTAAATTCTGCTATAAAATAATTGCACACAACCTATTATTGTGTGCTCACCATGGCCTTGTATCGATCACGCCTGTAGTATGATTTTTATGTTCCCATCATCGCGTCATGTTCGCTAGCACATTCCGTAATTTAAAACATTGTTTTACGAAAACGTTAATATAAACTTCTTGTATTAAATCTACCTATTAACTGTCAAATAATTGTTTTCATGAGTGGAACAGCCAATATGATATACCACACTTTCGTCTATAATTACACCTCCTTCCTTTTCAACCCTTCCTTTCTTTTTGTGGGGATAATAGTGGCGTAGTGTTCAGACTATTTTACACTCCCTTTTCCGCTCCTCACTCCCTCCCTTGGGCCACCCGGGATCGATTTTGTGTGGTGTTTCCCCAGATTTCCGCACGAGGGAAACTTGGCGGGCACTACCGTTGGTCAGTGGGTTTTCTCAAGGCACTTAAGCTTCTCCCATCATTGCACCCCGTTTGCTGATCCAAGATCACCTTCATCACAAGCGTCAAAGGCCCCATTTTAAGTGCTCCACCTAGCTGTCGCAGCCAATTTGTTACAGAGGCTTCGTAAACAAAACACGACTAAAAACCGGTTAAATATTTGGTAGTTTTGTCTAAGCAAGAACATCTGGAATACAAATTGCGGAATAGCTCGCAGGTAAAGTTATTCATGTCTAAATAAAGAAAAAATTGTACAGAACTACCCCACTATTGTCAATAGTAGGCGCATAGAACCACCATGAATGTACGTTGGTGGACATGTGAAGAAATGTTAAATCAATATCTACTACCAATAGATAGGGCCCGGTAGTTTTCGCGAAAAGATTTTTGCCCCACTTTGTTTCAGTGTCTTACGTGCACACATGCAGCACAACGTCATGATTATTGGCAGAGTGTTTTTGTGCAGAGTCATTATTCATTTGACTGTGCCAATCAGTACATGGATAACTGTGACACAACACATCTGTGATTTGCGGGTTTAACCTCCAGACGCTGTATGTTACGACATCCAATCACTGACCACAAAGCAGAGATGCAGGTGCGCACGTAAGGCACTGAAACTAAGTGCTGCAAAAATCTTTTCGCGAAAACTACCGGGCCCTACCAATAGAACATTGACATTTCGGATTCAGTTCAGATGCACGACGATACGTACGCAGGGAAACAAGTGTGACTCGCCGTCCGATCCCATACGTTGGAAAAAATTGAGTCGCCTCAGTTATTATGCATGTTAAGTTTTTTCTGTGCCTGTATGCTTGTAGCGACCCATTGTAGTGAATAAATAACCGGAATGACACGAGGATTAAAAACTGTTAACGTGTCCGAACACGCTCAAACACATCGTTAATTGTGATACGACCACTCGAAGTCGGAGCATCATGCAACCCGAGTAGCACGTATGTTGGACATAGGCCTACTTCCGGGGAACACTAACCACAGCGACGTTCAGCCCTGCGTGCGTATCGTCACGCAGATGAATTGAATCCGAAAAGTCAATGTTCCACTCGTAGTAGATGTTGATTTATTGTCACTCCGCATGTTCATCAACACAACGTTAACTATGGTTATACGCCCCTACTATTGACAATACCGCAGTGGTTGCTATGCTCATTCTTGATTTAGGTCTGGCTAACTGTCCCGCGAGCTTTAGGTCACTTCCATTCCAACCAGTATGTGCACCACCACCAATTAAATTTTTGATCGTATCTGTGCTGTCCACGTGGTTACAGGATATGTTTTAATGTCCTGAAAACAGCGGAGCTAATGAATATATTCACGAACAGAAAACTCTCAAAAACACAAACTCATAAATTTTCTTCCATAGTTTGAGTCCTGTAGCTATTGTCTCATCTTAAAAACGTAGAAAATGTTTTTTGTCTGAAAACGATAACGTGATGTATGACGAAGTCCCATCTTGCTGGCGCCGCGCATCACGCCCATCATAGACTCTAGGCGGAAATCATTGTACTGGTGTGCAGTCATCCTTGCATAGTGTCTCTACAGTTCAATGACGTAATACGTCTATTAAAGATAAAAATAAAACTGTGCTCACGTGCGTAAGATTTTCTTGGGATTTTGCGCCTGTATGTCAGTAATTAACAAATAAAGCTCAAGCGCCCATTTACGTTATTAGAACTTGGCAAAATTAACTATACAGAATTGTGGAGGACTTGGAACGGAGAGTATAAACAGATGTAACGCTGCTTTTCAGTGATATTCGTAAGTAGACAACGTCCATTCATGTCGAGAAATTTTCGAATACGTTTCTATCTGTATAAACTCTGCATATTGTTCAAGTCATTACTAAAATGCCGGAAAAAAAAAACTAAGCTCAAAGCAGAATTAGCAATTAACCCGAAAGGAAAGAAAATGCTGTGTACTTAATCGCCGAATAACTACTACCCAAAAATTTCACTATGACGAAAAATTATGTTGCATGCATGCCGCTTGTACAAGCTAAACACTTAATGAAATTTGCCTTTAATTTGAGAACAACCAAAATGCTGAAAACAATAGCGTGGAATACAGAACTGATGTAAACGCCACCGAAATCAGTGTCGATCACATGGTCGAATCCTGAACCGCAGTTTACAGGGAAATATTTGTATTTTCTCAAGTATGAAAATACATGATTAAGTGTTTATGAATTGCAGTCAGTCGGAAAAAATTAATTTCTGTTGATCATATCGCGTGTAGGAAGTGCTATCGATTGATTAGCATCGAAGATGTTCCATGTTCGTTAAATCCGATTTCGCTAGTTATCGCAACGGGTGCTCGTTTTGTTGTTTTGTGGCGAGAAAAAAATAAGAGGGGGAGCCTAGGGTGTCAAATCATCAAATAGTTTTCGGCGTTGTGGTTGTGGTATATTGGTACTGTGGTAGGTCCACTCCCGTCTTATGGTCGGTTGTATCAACTTCCAGCTATCAGGTGGTTAGCCAACACCATGTTAGCTTATTCTCTTGCTAAACGCCCAGCTGTATTGTATCAGCCACTTTTATTCCCTCGTTGGCTACCAAGGTGTTTTAATGTATATGTTTGCATTATAGTTACTAGAATTGTAGTATTTTTAGCTCGGAAACTTATATTATGTTGGCAAGTATGCAATGTTTATATTGTTATTTTTTCGTATTATTTACAAAGAACGTGCGAAAAATTAAAGTGGTTACGAATGAGATGTGAAATAAATGTTTTATAACGTGTTATTTCTGTATTAGGCTATATTGAACAATTCACTTAAGTTATTACAACACAAGTTCCTACCATGTATACTACACTTAAAATTAACATTACCGTCGAAATACGTGAAAAAATTATAAAAAATTAAGTTTTTGAATTGAACATGTGCTTATTTAAGAGAAATTATGTTGGGATTCTCTTTATTTCATGAGAGTGGAGGGCTTAACTTTTAGTTTAAAATTTTTCGTGAGACTGTTTCAAATCTTTTGACATAACCCGTTTGCTATCTACCCAATTGAAACCTACCTCAGTGAACACTTGCAAAGCCAGTCAGATTTATGTGACATTCTTGTATGAATGACATGTGCAACACATTAGAACTAAATTGTTCAGAAGTAATGTAGGAATCACGATTTTACTCACGACTCGCTTTACTTTAGGCACGAGACATTAACATTGCAAAAGTCATGGCTAAAATCACAATCGCAATCAATACGGTTTTAATTTTAAATTATGCAAAACAAATTCGGAAGTAACACTGGATAACAAAGCACACATTCGTAATAATCATTTTCAATGCTATACATGAATTTGCTGTTAGAGACACGTTTATCGAAGCACAGAATCGCCTACACAGTCTGTTTGCTTTCTCTTTAACCCAATCCATACACTCGCACTCAGTCATAGTTTCATGCTAAAATATCTCAAATTAATATAACTTCGCACAAAGTATTGTATTTGTGTTAACTTAAACGAATCACAGAATTTCCTAAAATGCCATCGTCATCTTGTAGATCGTTTCGCGCTCGCCACTATTCTCCTGTTTAGAGGGCGTGGTACATAATTCGACGCTAAAAGCAGTATCTATAACTGTGGGTTTCCTGAAGCGAATTTGCAAAAATGAAACAATAGCAATCCGAGACAATAGTTTTAGCTAACGTTTTAAACAAAATTGTTTCTAGTGTTACGAACTTCTGAAGCACAATCTCTGGCGCCGGAACCTCGTGCACTTAACTGCGGTGCAAGAGATCACGAGTAACGAATTAGTAATTTTGGATAAATATTTAGCCATAAAGTTGACAAATACTACTATCTAAGATTGTCATGAATGTTTTATCCATACTGGCTTCAGATAAAGCGTAGAAAGCAATTCATGTTTTCAGCGTTTATTTATCTACCACGCACTCTTAAGTGTTTATCGACCATTCTTCGGCAGGTTAGCTAGTCAGATAACAAACTCTTAGCGATAACAGGAGTTCCTACAACGTATTTATAGCCTAGCAGGAGAATAAAATTTATTCCAAGCCTTAACCAGTGTTGATACAACTGGTCCTAAATAATACAAATTTTGCGTTCTTCTGGTAAGGTGGTTTCTAAATTAGCTGCGTTTTTTTACGTGTATTTGTACAGCTGTTGATGTGTGTGTTTGTACATTTGTTTGCGTGTAAGGCATACAACCAATTGAGCTCCAAGTTTGCCACTTATCGGCGTAATGCAGTTATCACTTGTACACTCCAATCACTAAAATTATTTACTATGCTTCACTATTTTTGTACCATTGTACTTTTAAAAAGCGTTAACAATGTTATAGTTGTTAGAAGTCCAACGCATGTTTATTTTTATCTGTGTGTTTTTGTATCCGGTTGGTATTTTCCAATATGTTGTTTTGAGCGAGTCGACAATAAAGCTTCTGACAGGCGTGCTGAATTTTTAAACCTATAGAGATATTGTTTTATTTTTGTAGAGATATACATTTAATGTACGTTAAGTAGTTTCGTCATAAACCGACAAATCGCATCTCGTTGCTAAATATTTCTAACGCAGGTATGGATAGGGCCTATAAGGGTGTTCAAGTAGTATGAAATCATAATTTTATATTTTCATGAAATAGTTTTGTAGACGATACTTGTAAGTATAGTTTACTCTTACGAAACAATTTTAGCTCACATAGTTTATTCACAATGGCGCGTCCAAGTTGAAATTTGCATGATATGCTGCCATGCAAACAGTGAAAACCAACTGTCTTAAATGAAACAATTCACAATGAAACAACATGCCATGGCTACATAACATAACATTTATGAACCCGCAATGTAATATTTCCAATGTTTCAAAAAAAAAGTACAGGGAAAAGGTTACAAATTTACGAAATTGTTCACTATGAGTTTTTCTAATATTAGGTTACAGTCCTTGGCGTATTATTTCATTGTGAATTATTTCGTTTAAGTAAGTCAACTGGTATTTAATTTATACATGACGACGTAAAAAACAAATTTTGACTTTGATGCACTGTTATGAGAAAACTATGCGAGCTAAAATTGTTTCATAAGAGGAAACTGTACTCACAAGAATAGTCTACCAAACTAACACCATATTTCATTCAAATATAAAATGTTGATGTTAATCGTACTTAAACACCCCTAAGGAACGTCCCTACATAGCAGAGACCTGAGCAAGCGGCCCACGGTCGTACACTTCAAGCGACAACTGGACATTTTCTCGTTTCAGTAGACATATTGAGGGGTGACATTGACCGGAGGGGGAGTATCTGTGAGCGTAGAAGACAAAAAGGAACAAAAAATACGAAAATACGCTTTGCTTTGAGTCGGTTTTCTACCAAAAATATTAGTTATTAAAGAGTTTTAACGCAGAAATGTTTCCACAAATTATGCATCTAGGTTACAAGTAAATAATTATTTTAACAAAAGAATAGGTGCTGGAAACAAATGGCGCTATATTACCATATGTTGCTGATGTACTACTTTTTTCTAATCGTATTGATGTTCCAGTATCAAAATTGCGACTATGATAACAAATATACGACCGTTGTCTTTGCCTAAAAATATTTTACTGAAATGGGTATATTATGCTTAGGGAAATTAGAATGAACAAAGCATCCTCAAATGGTGCTAATGATTAACTAGGGACGCTCTTTAAACTCTCACCAGGAGCATTCTTGTGAACACATTAAACGCGCTATCCTGTCCTAAGATTAATAACGAACTACCCCAACGATCGATTCTAGTCGATGAGCAAGTACGTCATCGCATTCAGTCATGCGTATGCGATAAAATATATCGTTCGTTGACATTATCACAATGCGTTAAGTTCATATTTATGTCTTAGGTCCCTCTTTCCTCATTATCAGGAAGGGTGAAGTTACATATAAAGAGATTTGTTCCTTTTGTCAGTTCACTAAAAGCAGTAAGAAATACTCAAATCTCGATTAATTGTAATTAGACTAGTGTCCTTTTCGACCTTTAAAGTGAACGCCATCTGTGGTTATCTTTTATATTACAATATAATTGCGTGCCTGTTTATTATTTTATCTCTACAATTACAAACAGATCTTAAAATATAGTTAATTATATTAAATTTGCAAACCTTCAAGTATCCCTTCCCTTTATACCACGTACTTCCCATGTAGCCTATATGAAATCTCCGTGCATTTCACTTTCGTGCATAAGTCAGTATCCTGCTATCTGTGGCGTCTTTAGCGATTTGTATTTCTTTGAATGCTTTGAATCCTACAGGTACCTATTGTAAAATATGGCTCTTATCGATACTGCGTATTTATTAACACTGACTCCCGTACATATAAAATAGCATTGGTATAATTGGTTTCGGATTACGTAAGTGTTTATTTTATTTGACATCTATATGTCGTCCAAGTTACACTAGAGGTGTATTCAAAGAATATCATAAATTGAATGTATTTATGTATCCACCATTTAGTATTTTGTTTTTTCTGCGGCTCCTTACACACAAGGAAGGTAGACTATACAGCACGTCCACCTCTTATCCCCCCAAAGTGGATTTTCAACGACATAAATGAACGCTGAATGACTTTTCAAAATCCTCGCCAGTGAACAACTCTAAACACGAGATGAGTGCTATCGTAACGTAGCGTTGCCGAAACGATATGCCAAACTTGAGTCATCATTGATAATCATCCGGGATGAATTGTGTACATGTTGCGGATGACAAGACAGAATCGTAGCACCATACGGTCGTTAGCAACAGCAACTGTTCTTGGAGAACAAGCTACACCGTCATATGACTCATCCTAGTGTCATTTTGCGATCGCACGTGCATTAACTGGTGTAAGGCGCATGGTTCAAGGTCTCGGGAACGTATACAAATGCAGGTGTTCTAACGCTCCTACACGGTTATCTGTCTGGTTTTTATACGCTATCCACGATAAATTAAGCACTTTGGAAGTCCTAGTTAGCATTATTTCTTTCAGATGATTAATTTTTTTCTTCGCCACTTGAAACAAGAGAAAAGCAGTAAGCATTAAATACGATGTACATATTTCATAATGCTAAAAAAAATTGCAGAGCTATCACAGGTAGAAATTTATTAGAGAAATTTTAACGTATGTGAGTGAAGTTTACTAATGACTAATGAATATCAGTCTAACATTTCATGTGTTTATACCCATTTCAGGTTATCTAGTAATCTCTCAAGCTTATGTTATCGTGGTTGGAAATGACACATTCCCGCGCTACTTCTTAGGTATGAACGTCTTGGTACAGAATATTTTTTAATGTATAGGCGCGTACTGCACACATTTATATAGTAATGTTACGGAATGTAATGACTGGGTCATCACAGAATGTTTCATCGTCATCGAGGCGAGCTATCGATGAGAGAAATAAATGCACGTCTGATCAGTGCTTGCACCTAAGAGTCTGTGATGAAGCGTGATGTGCGTGCCTGAGTCACCCTTAGTGATTCCGCTCTTCTCGGCCTTGGACGCGCAAGTACGTCAAGACGCCCAGATTCTGAAAGCGTGTAAGTCACCCGGGACTTATGAAACCCTAGTTACTTGTTTCCCTTTCAGTTAAATTATATTATCCTTTCTCTTTTTAATACAATTAAAAATGTCTGCCTAACAATTAAAGTGTATAGATTGTAGTTGTACTGTAGTCAACAGTCAACGTCTTAAATAACAATACATATTTTTTTTTAAATTAATTTTAAAGGCAAGATTGTCTCCAACAGTGCTTACATTATCGCGAACCACCAATACCAATAACGAATAATTGTAAAGAATAGGATTATGATTCCGTTTGATTCCGCTCAAGTGGAACACGCACACACTCGCCCCCCCCCTCCCTTCTTCTCACTGTCTGTGTGTTTCAGTATTCCATGTACAACACAGATTTATCGGGAGAAAGTTCACAACGGTTAATTAGGCTCACGTTATCACTCTCACACGTACTGTCCAGGGCCGTTGAACTTACACAACACAGTGGCTGCATACATAGCAGCAAGGCATTGCACTGTACTCTATGAAACATGATGACTTGCTTCGACGAGAACGTTTAGAGTTAGAGTGTTATACAATTGGAAACATTAATGTTTCAACTATAACTTTGTATAGTTAATATTATACCATTCCGGCACTCGCCTTTCCAATGACAGGTGTGTTGATGTCAAACAGGTTCACGTTTATGTCTAACAACTAACTTTAATCAACAGAACACAACACTGCAGTTGTAGTTTCAGGTCACGTATTTTCTAGCATCTTAGCGTAAATACAGTTCTCAATCTCTCGCGTATCCTCAGCAATCGCTGTTGGCTGTTAGTTGAATTATGTGTGTTTATTTTTTCGTCTAGTCACGTAAACGTTGTATGCTAAACAATAACGTGTACACATAGGACGGTGCTGGATTTCAGTAGCTCCTAACAATTATTGACACGTAAATATTTAAAGAATTTTATAAATAAGTCAATTTGTTTCAAAACACCAGTAATTTTTGCTGACATTCATAGTAAAAATTATATTTGACCACGGAATACGCGTTCATAACATATAAATTCACATCAAACAAGTATGCATTTTCTGTAGAACAAAACATATTAGCCTGCACAGTAGTTTCATTTTATTTTTTTTATTAGTCTTTACAAATCGTCGACAGCGAGGTCATTAGAGACGGTTATACAAATCTTTACACTAGGAAAGAAGTCGCCATGGTAATCATCTCAGCATTTGCCTGGAACGATTTTGGGAAAAAATGGATAGCCAAATTCAGGACGGCCGTAGACTAGGATCGAACCCAGGACGTATAGAATTCCAGCGTGTTAAGCATATGTAATACAACAGCGTTTTTTTGCTAATATGGTAATTTAACCGTCAATGATCATATCCATAGCAGGCCTACATATTTGTAAATACTTTCTGACGCCGCCGTGCCATGCTGTTGAATAAATTCCGTGTACTGCTAAAGTAGCTTCATACAATTCCTCTTAGAATATTATCTCAAAACGTTCGACAAATGTCTCAAATCAGGTGTTTGAGGTGAAGTTTGAACAGTCAGTTGAAAGGGACATATACTAATGTTCTTGTAATGATCTATTTGTACTTTGATTACACCAATATTTCCAACTCCCGAAGACATTATACACCCCCAAACCATTACAACACCTCTTCAACTTCTTTTACTGTTGGAAGAACGTTTAACAGTTGGATTCTGTGTTAGACTTACGCACCTCTTTCTTCTTTCCTTCGTAAAGTTAAACTAACTTATATTCATCCAAAATCATTATGGTGTTATTATACTCTTGCTGGCATAATAATTTATTCTTTATAAAACTGCAAGCGGTTTTTACGAAATGTATGTTTAAAAAAAGAATCCTTCTGGGGAGGTAAATATATCATGAAGTGTGGTCCTTCGCCATCGTATTAGAAGTTTACTGGATGTCTCAAGTAAATATATTCGCATCTTGTAAGGGAATTTCAACGCATAGTTAACGACCGTCACTTGCTGTTAATACTCTCGCCCCTCGTGTGACAAATCGTCGCATATTTTCTGTTTCATCAGTCTCTTTGTACTTACGATTGCCCTTACTGGTGTACATCTAACAGAAAGTTAACTCTAGTTTTGTGATAGACTTTCCATTGTGACCTGAGCAACGCTGTTGTCAAATTAACACATTGTGTTCGTATCTCGTAGCAACTGCCGCACAATTCTGTATGATACGGTGACTGATCTGGAACCATACGGGTACTGCGTTGTATGGTGTGGCGTGTAACACACCATAACCGATATTCATAAAAACTATGTTCTGTGTCAAAAACTTGTTAGTGTGGACCAAATGTATAGCCTAAATAACGCAGTTATCTGTCACCAGGTGATTTTTGCGTCAATATAAGCACTAACTAATGTCTTATATTAAAATTTAGTATCAAGCTTCTAAATTGTGAGTGTTTCTT
>PNEQ01016847.1:0-50586 GCA_003012365.1 Medauroidea extradentata
TGTCCTGTCAGTGTATGTTGTAAGTGTCTAGTCCTTTGTTTTGTATGTCTGTATTCATTTGTATGTCCTTTGTTATTTGTTTATCTTGTGTTTCTGTATTTGTATCTGTTATTTGTTTAGTGTCATCCTGTTATTGGTCGCAAGACTGTTGGATGGCACTTTAAACATAATAAATAAATAAATAAATAAATAAATAAATTACAATTATTATGTAAGATGAGAGGTTCTTTAAATGTGGTTACTTTATCGACAATTGTTTATCAAACTGGAAGCTCTCTCTGTATATGCAAAAGTGTGTTGAATGAGTAATGTATCAGTGAGTGCTGGCTGCACGTGAACATTCAAGAGACGCAGTGGTGACGTCATATAGAGGAGATCGCACAAGTTGTTCTGCACGACCAGGGTTGTTATTTATGCCCGCAGAGCGCAGTTTCTCACGATCATGCGACGCGACGTGCGGCGCCGAGACGCCTCTGGCATACTGATCACGTGACAATCCACGCTCTCTCCCGGGCGTTGTTTTATCACCCTAGGCGAGTACGAACTGCAGTGTACTCGTGGCGGGAGCTGTTAGGATACACTCCACTGTCGTGTACTTATGACTTATATGACTTGAACGAATTTCTTAACAATTGTTTTAAACCTGTGTGTTCAAGAGGGGAAAAACCATAATTTCATATTTGCATAAAACAGTGTTAATTTTGTATACGTTACCTGACAGTATATTTTCCTCTTACAAAAATATTTAGCTCAACCAGTTTTCCAGAAATGGCATCTCAAAGTCAAAATTTGCATGTTTTTTGTTCATATACCCCCGAAAACTAAATTAACATAATGAAACGGAATAATTTACAGTAAAAGTACATGTCCTAGGCTAGGATTTTTAGTAAATAAATGCCCATTAAAACGATGTTTTGTATTTTTCAAAAATTTTAAAATTTTCGCTACTTTTAAGAAATTTTTTTAAATACAAAAATATTTTGTATTGGATTGTGGTGTACTCAAACGCCTAGCCCGTGACATGTACCTTTACATCGAGTTTTATTATTTCGTTAGGCTATGTTGATTGGTTTTCGACGGGTGTATGAACTAAAAACATGCAAATTTTGACTTTCAAATGCCATTATGGGAAAACTGATGAAGCTAAATTATTTTTGTAAGAGGAATATGTACTACTAAGTGACGTCTCATAAATACTGTTTCGTTCAAATATTAAATTATGATTTTTCCCCTTTTGAACACACTTAATTAAGCGCACGGTATACAGCAATTTCCATCACCATTTTTTTATTTGTTATTTGCACTAGTTATATTTTTTTAGACTCAAAATGAGACTAAATTTCCTCATATTAAATTATTTTGTCTCTCGTAGTCTTCGCGTAATGGCTTGTTAAAGTCAAAATTTGCATAGTTCCGTTTTAAGGACTACACTAAAACCAACTGACATACCAGACTGAAAAAAAAAATCACAGTGCATAAAAATGTCGCAGGCGACAATTTCACGTACATAAAAACAAAGAATTAAAAAACTGTTTGTATGTAAATAAAATGACAAATTTAAAATATTCAGTATTTTTTTAATGCGATTTTTTTTTTTTTTTTTTTTTTTTTTGCGGTTTAACAAAGCTGAACTTGTAGCCTACGACATCATTATTCACTGTGAATTTTTTTCAGTTTGGTAAGTGAGTAAGTGAGTTGGTTTTAATATCTTCCTTAAAACGGAAACATGCAAATTTTGGATTTAACTAGCCATTACGTAAAAACTGTGCCAGTTAAAACATTTTATAAGAGCAATATTTTGTCACGTTTAGTGTGTAAAACAAAAATAAAAATCTGGTACAAATATAAAAATAAAAACACGGTGATGAAAATTTCGGTACTCCGCACCTTTAACTATGTGTGTGTGTGTGTGTGTGTGTGTGTGTGCGTGTAATAAAACATGCCTAAAATGCAAATGTCGTTGGAGAAAAAATTTGTATTTATACAAATGCAATTATTACTGTAGCAAAAAACTGATTACTTACCATAACTCTTATATAACTATAAGTAAACCTTTACGATTTCTCCTGAACTATTTTAGAGACTACTCAGTACTACTCACCATTTTTATATAAATTTAAAAAAAAATTCTTTGAGGCGATAATTTGTAGCAATTAGTATGACTCTTTATAAGTAAAATTTGTCTTTTAACCACATAACAATGGAAGTCAGTTTTCATTGAAAGGAGATAATTAGAACAGTCGCCGTAATTAGAACACATTAAAACAGTTTTCATTAAAAGCTTGCAATTTAAACTAATTAGTATATATTTTACTCTGATATTAAACTTTGTTTTAGAAAGACGTTTAGTGCTCGAAAGTAAAGTAGAATTATTTACATTAATAAGAAGTGGAGAAAAGAGAGCACTTACCTGACACGAAATATTTGAAAAAGGTTGTAAATAGTGGTCACTTTACCTTGAACAATATATAGTACCCCACACCTTACATTTGAACATAGGTCCAAAAACGCACCGTTTCTGCGCTACAGTTGGCATACTTGACGTGTGGTTGATAGCGCGCTGGCAGGATCATGTTGCTGTGTCACAGTTGTTCCTACTGTCTGTGTGTTAGTGGCGTAGTGAGTGGCATAGTAACATGTTATGTACTGCTGTAATGATGCCCCACAGCAACATGATCCTACCCAGCCACACAACATGTATTGTGAACTATAGCGCAGAAACGGTGCGTTTTTGGACCTATGTTCATATAACACTTTTTGTTCCTCTACACATTAGGATGGTTTTCCTAGAATAGTGACATGGAATTTTGCAACATCCTGTATACTCTCATTTCCAAGCTTTGCTTCTTCTGAACTTTCACTTTAATTTGTAGTATGAACGAACGTAAACAACTGTTTTATTTTCTATTTTATCTGTCGTTTACACAGTGTAACCGGCAATTGTTGACAAGAAATACATGGCTATTCTATAAAAGAATTTTCGAAGACGAAAACTATAAATAACCCACGAGGTTGAAAGATAAAACTATGTTATATAACATACGTCATTGTACAATAATTTGGAAGTAAATAATAACGAGCAAAAAAATAAATCTATTAAAAAACTAATATGTATAATATATCGCCAAAATAATTACATGAGCTACATACATAAAACCTCAACGAATGCATAGTAATTAATAAATGAAAATGAAAATTTCTGAATGAATGTCCGAACAAGGGGAAAAATTGAAAAAGCTGAACAAAACAATTAAGAGACCATATTTAACTACAGAAACGAAGACAAGATAACACATAGGGCGTATGACATAACGATGACTTCACAAAACAAATAATATTCTTTCGACAATATAGTCAGCTCCCGTCTACCAGAAACATGAATAAGAAATTCTGTGATGTGAAGAGATTTTGGTCAGCACTGAACATCTAGGTCTTTAGCGGTAGTGAGAGGTGACATATTGTGAGTATGGAGTAGCTCCGGAAT
This sequence comes from Medauroidea extradentata, assembly GCA_003012365.1. NCBI lineage: Eukaryota > Metazoa > Arthropoda > Insecta > Phasmatodea > Phasmatidae > Medauroidea > Medauroidea extradentata. The sequence continues at coordinate 3,485 of PNEQ01016847.1, forward strand.
GAAGGGCGGGGTAAACGGGAGATCAACGAGAAAACCAGGCGACCAGCGGCATCGTCCGGCACGATTTTCATATGAGAAAATACGGGGACCGACCCCGTCAGGAGTCGAACCGGATTAGCTCAAGACACTGCACCAACCGCGTTGCCCTAGAGATTTTGTTAGTTGAAACATCAAATATCTATCTACGATATCAGAAAAACATTTTGCTTACACGAAATTCAACACGATACATCGTTATTTCAATTCGAACTAAACCAAATCACTACAACCCGTTCGTAAGTTCACATGCCTTGAAGGTTCTGTGTCGAATTGGCTAGAAGAAAACTGCCACATTGAAAAAACTTTGACAGCTTTGACTTTGACAGCTTAACAATTGAAGCTAGCTTTTGCCCTCGTCTTCGTTCGTGTGGTTTTAATTATTTTGGGGAAAAAATGTGAATGCATGGTGAAAAAAGATGGAATGAATATTTTAGAAAATTGTTTAAAAGAAAATATTTTCACAAAATTGTTTGGCACCCCTTTCTGACCCAGGCCCAGTTTTGCCTTCTCCTCCCACCTTCTCTTGATTACGGGCGCACGCACAACCTCTAAAGTTTCAATGCAATGTGATTAATAGTATACGACTGCATATGTTAAAAAGTAACAAACCTTCATTTGTATGTATACAGATGTTGCCACAGTCAAATAAAATATATTTTTATCTTTATTTTAGTAAATATATTTCGTAAGAAATTTCAAAGAGAAAACTAATATCTTTGAATGTTTTCTTTATAATGTGTTTACTGGTTCATCGAAAAGTAATTTATTTAACGTTAATTCAAATGTATGTATATGTATACATATGCATATAAATATGTATGTACATCTATGAATATATACATGTATTCATGTGTATATATTTCATATGCATATGTATATGAACACTTTAGCTAACAGCTTGGTTGGCTGAGCCCCTATAAATGTGACACTACATAATAAGTTAATATTTGCAGTGTCATTGGTTATTGTACTATCTAAATAGTAATGAAATAAAATTTGTGACTTAGACTTTACTAAAAAAAATAATAGTATGTTGTAAGTAAATTTTGTCCATTTGTTGTCTTATATGTATATAATAAATACACGAAATTTCTTTTAGTTTCCTACAAATCCGTACTTATATATACCAGATCCTAAGAATGCCTTGTTGTTAAGTAGAAAATATTATTTTAACTTTAAGAGTTTGAGATTGTCGTGCTTTATAATACCAATGCATCACTTTACATTATAAATTTACTTAAAAAAAAATCGTTTTTTGATGACCGTCTTTATAACAATATTTCCATAACATAATTACACATTAGTTTTACAATTCGTGTTGCCTAATTTATCTAATAACTATATTTTGTTTATTAATTTTATTCAACATATTGATTTTATAGATTGTGACTTTGTTGTTCTATAACTATGTTAAGATAATCTATGTTTGCATAAGAATAATTATAAAGCTTAAATAATATGTATTTTTTTGTGTATATTAACCATGAGTAGAGGCTAGGTTAATGGATATAAACCGCAACTCTAAATGCTAAACAATCTAGCCAAGTGAAGATGAAACTACGTGTGAAGTACGTATATTTCCTCGAAAGTCAGTAAACTCGTAGAATAACAAAACAAATGAAGGAGCTTCCACACAGTCATCATGCTCTCAGGATACGTCAGAAAATAGCAATTATGATGTCTCGCAATCATCTGACGGTGACGCAGGATACTCCACCGAATTAGCGGTCGGGAAAAACCAGACAAGATATAATCGCACTGGCAGAAAGGTCGAAGAAAGGTTCTCTATCTCTCGCTGTGAGTTGTGATAACATAGGAAAGAACTCGCCATAAAACGTGCCAGAGCCACTCGTGACGCTCAAGGAAAATGAGCTCGCACTTTTATAAACTGCGAGGTAGTTCTGTACGAGTCCAATAGACGGGTCGGCAGAAATTTTACGTCGTTTACGTTAGTGATATTCAAAATATTAATATTTAAAGAATGTGCACTAGCGGCAGCACAATTCTGAAATCGTGAATTAAGGAAGTTGTAGCAATTGAAAAGAGAGAGGTAGCAACCAAGCTATTGTTGATGCATGCAACAACTTTGTATTACTGTAAAAATAATTCTAAAAAAAAAAAAAATTAAGTTCTCGCATATACAACAAATGAAGATAATAACAAATACTATAGATACAAATACTGTACAGCTGTATGCTAATAACAGTAAAAATATTAAGGAGAAACCATAATGGCATGCGGCCAAACTTTTCAATTAATAAATGTTTTTATTTTTCTCTTAACATACATTTTCCTTGTTTACAAGTTTCACGATTTATTTAAGTCATTTATTTTCAATTGTAGTAATTAAAAGGGGTTATTCTTCAAGAAATGAAGGTGCCTCCATCTTGTTACGTTCGCAGCACAAATCTGACATTAATAATGTGTAGTGTGCTGTAATCTGTTGTCTTGACAAGGAAACACAATCAGGGTTCTCGCAGGATTGTACAAGCTGCTCGGTAGTAGTTCACAGTGTATGTGGTATTATATTTATAGATATAGGAAATATTAAGATGCCACTCGGTGTGTCCAGCCTAAAGCAGGTTGAACACGTATGAGAGAATGTCTGGATGAATGCAGTAATGGTAGCACTATCATCCAGACCAAAGATGTTAGAAGGGTCCAGATGGAGCATGTTGCCGGGAATTGTTACCAAACAAACGCTTGGCGTGGCTGGTTTCAATATGGGCTACTAATTAAAACATTTCGGAAGTATTAGTTAGGAGGTAGCCTATGTAAACAGGGCTAAAATATGGAGTTTTCAACCTAAAACATCAATTAAAGAGCATAATACATTAATTTACCATAAAAAAATACCAGTCTGATGTGTACTTTGAGGTTAAAGCAATATGGCGGCTGGCAAATTTGGTGACTACGTCTCCCCCTTCTTGGCTTCACTCCCCTCACCATCATTTAGACCTTATACTAACCCCGTGATCCAGCCAGTCGAAGCAATTGCTGCGATTAGTACAATCCCGGACTGGACTGAGCTTAGAGTTGATTCAACATGGAGCGAACATAAAGTGAACGTCGACTGAAATACGTTTGTAGAAACATTTTTCAATTCAGATTGTCATGTAGACGTGGAGCGAACGATATATCCCGGATAGGATGAAACTAGGAATGGAGTTAACTTGGATCGAAACAAAAGTGAAAACTTAGCGACGCGGCGTAACATAACACGTCGTACTCTCATTCAGGGAAGGGGACGGGTTCGATCCCCGGCTCCGGCCATTGTGATCAGACAAACACTAAACTACAGTACAAAATGACTGTCGAAAAAACAAGAGTCGAGCATACGTTTTGCTGGATTGTTTTCATCATAACATTTATTTTGATTCAATCAGCAGTTTCTACTATTTTATGACACTAAACAGTATTACTTAATTAGCACAAAACGATTCTAAGCTTTTAAGATTTCACTATAACTGACATACAAATTCTTGGATTTATGTTGTAATATTTATTTTAGAGTACAAATTAAATTGTTTGCTTGCAATTTAATGTGTATGTTCTTCAAAAATGTTTTCGTTAAATTTGTTTATGCGTTAATTTATTGTGCAACCAATGATAAAAATTGTGTACTAATTATTTTCTATCACGGTTTAAGAATTGAGTTTAACAAGTGACGTAAATTTAGCGCAAATGTGATAAAGAACAGTCTGGTTCTACTAGTTAATATTTTTTATACTCTAAAACCAAGAATTTGTACATTAGGGCTATAGTGGAATGCTAAATAGACAAAGAAACTATTCCTATGGCGACCACTTCGTCTTCGTTCAGTTCAGTCCGGTAGGTGATTAAAGTATATGTTCCAATCAGAATTCCACTAGAGGTCCTTGTTGGCAACTATACTGGACTGAGTCACTCAGCTCCTACTCGCAATAATTGCATTGGATATTCAGGTGTGTGGAATGCATCAGTCCGCTCCACGTTGAATGTGAACTGAAATTTTACTACATACGCACTGAATAGATGTGGTGAAATCGGAGCAGCGGCGAAAAGCAACATCGATGGAAACGTAAGCTCCTTGGATGATCTCGTCAGCCAACAATACTGTCCGCCAAGTTTCTCACATACGAGAATTTCAACGACTAGGGTCATGAATAGGGACAGGAATTTTTGGTGGAAACATTTTTGCCCCACTTTGTTTCAGTGCTTTATGTGCACACCTGCAGCTCAACTTCATGATTATTGACAAGAGTCTTTTGTACAGAGTCGTTATTCATTTGAATGTGCCAATCAGTACACGGACAACTGCGACACATCACGTCTGTGATTTGCGGATTTAACCTCCAGACGTTGTATGTTACGGCATCCAATCACTGACCACATAGCAGAGATGCAGGTGCGCACGTAAGGCACTGAAACAAAGTGCTGCAAAATTCTTTTCGCGTAATTTTCTATCTCTAGTCATGAACTTCTCGTTGAAATAGTTTTGTCACAGTTTGTTTCAGTGTCTTACGTTCACATCTGCAGTTCTGCTTCACAGTCAGTGATTGGATCTCTTAACTCTTGCGTGACTTGTGGTTCAACCCGGATATCACAGATGTGTGTAGTGCAGTGACCTTGCAGTCAAATGAGAGACGTCGCTTCACAAAGACACGTTGTTAACAACCATGACTAGAGATGATGGTATATCGTGAAAATGTTTTGTGCCAACATACCCTGGAAAACGTTGCGGTTTCTGGCAACATATATGATGGGCTGATGTACGCCTTGCCACAACGTAGGTGTCTGCCGATCAATAACAGGTATCAAAAGTTAAAATATTGAGATTCTTATTGGCTCAGTCAAATAGGGCAACAGCCCCAAATACAAGCTAAAGCCAGTAATCTTCTGGTAAGCTGAACGTGCGTTGAAACACAACAAACATTCAAACTTTCCAGCGATAAACCATCATCTCTAACTACGACGTAGAGCTGCAGATGTGCACTCCAAGGCACTGAAACAAACTTGGACAAGATTCTTTTCGCGAGAAGTTCGTGACTTTAGACGGTGGTAATCACCCGTCTAAGGCGAGTAGCAACACGACCGACCAGATATGTTGTCTATCTCTAGAGGCAGTGATTTTTGGTGAAAAGAATTCTGCAACATTTTGTTTCAGTGCCTCGCGTGCACATCTGCAGCTCTGTATCGCGGTCAGTGATTGGCTGTCTTTAACTCTCAGCACATTAAGGATCTACCCGCAAATCGCATACATGTGGTGTCGCAGTGACGTTGTTCTCATTGGCACAGTCAAATGAGTGACGTCTCTACACGAATGCTCGCTGCCAATAACTACGTACCAGAGCTTAAGATGTGAACATGAGGCATTCAAACAACGTGTATCTTTTTTAGAGCCGCGATTTTATAGCGAAAAGATTTTTGCAACATTTGGTTTCGATGCGTCATGTGCACACCTGCAGCTCTGCTACATCGTCTGTGGTTGGATGATTTTACTCTCACTGGCCTTGGCAAATTATAGACGTACAGACTCACAATAATCTTATTCTGATTGGAACAGTCATAAGAGAAACGTGTCTGAACAAAGACACGCTGCCAATAACCTTGAAACAGAACTGCCGATGTGCACGAGAGTCACTGAAACAAAGTGGGGCAAAAATATTTTCGCGACAAAATCGTGGCCCTAATTTTTTTTCACCAAAAATCACTGCCTAAAAATATCGCATTAGCTTTTAAACATGCATGAGGTCATGGCACAGAATATTTAGGAATACAGAAGCGAAATAGCCGGTAGGACAGCGAACTCGGTCACACACGCCAGCAAAATGGCTTCCCTGGCCAGCAACATGGCGGATAAGCATACAGCCAATCAGCGTAAGGTGGCTGCCCTGATAGCCGGCAGCCAGGCCAATAGGAAACCTGCCGTAACATGCAGGAGCCAAACAGACACGGGACTGGAATCAACAACCTGAGCAGCCAATAAGCGTAGGGGTTCGCCCGTATCAAACGAGCCGCCACGTCATTTCACGTCTGTATTACTATCTAGTCTGTGGTCAAGGTTTTTTGGTTACTTAAAACATCGTTAGAGGTGGTGGTTTATCGCAGGAAAGCCTGACTTTTTGCTGGGTTTCAACGTACGATCAGCTCACCAGAAGATTACTGGCTATCGCTTGTACGTGGAGCTGTTACCGTATTTGACTGAGCCAGTAAGAATACCGCTATTGTAATATTTGATGCCTGTTATTGGTCTGCAGACAGCTACGTTGCATCAGCCTATAATATAAGTTGCAAGAAACTACAACGGTTTCAAGGGTATGTCGGTCCAAAACGTTTTCACGATATACCATGACCTCTAACCATCATTTATTTTACACATTTTTGTATAAATTTTGAATAAGTACATATCGTATGAGGATACATTTAGACCAGAGTGTGACTCCCTGGATGCAGACTTAATACTGGGAGCCCGTAGACATCAGCTTGCAGCGGACGATGACATGACATGAGGTCTTTCAATTCAGAGGCGCCGAAATGGAACCGGCAAAGGATATGGAAGAACTTCGAGAAAATTCGCCGACCAGCGACATCGTTTGGCACGGTTCCGGAGATCCAGCCCGGATTGACTTGATGGGAGGCGAGTGGCCTGACCAATCCGCCGCGACGATCACGTGTATGACTTAATGTAAATATAGTGCTAGAATTTCTACCCTGATCATCATAAAATTCAAATTCGCAAAATAAAATAAAACCTACTTGATGTTAACCAACGAAACTCGTAAAACTGTCTAAAAAATAAATATATTATTCCTTATATTCATCTTATTTAAGTAGGGCTATATGTGATTTCATCCTCTGTTTTCAGGTAATAATTATTTTTATTCACTTTGCAGACCAATTGAAAACTCATTTTAATCGACTTACATTTTATAAACTATCACCACAAAAATATTTAGGCCTTTCTGACTCACCCGCTGTAAATCAGAGTACTAACTGTTCTTGCTGTAAATGGAGGTGAATTTTTACTCTTTTTTTCAATTGGCTACACTTACCATGTCTCATATACCCTATTATTTTCATATATTGTAATTTTTGACATGTGTAACGAAAAATACTATACGTAACAAAGGTTGCAGAATGAAACTTATGATGTATTAAGCATGGATAACAAATGTATTTCATGAAAAGTCAAATAAAACATGAAGACATAAACAAATAAAACATCTTATGACATATTTAAACATCATTTACAAATTAATTAATACTGTGCACGTACAGTCAAGAACAGTTTTCTTCGATTGGTTTAATTAATCGTTTACTAATCTTTACTCAATACTTTAACAAATAATTTTGTCTGAAAATATACCAAACTCACCAAATTCTTCAGGAAACAATACTTGCACTCGTCCCAGTACTGCACGGCAGAAACTCAAATACGTTGCTATGACTGGTAGACATTGACAGTATCGGTTAAAAAACCAAACATTCAGCTGTTTTTCCGTTACAGCCACTTCGTGACCAGTATTATGTTACTGCCTGTACATTTTCACATTTATTTCATTTATTAACTTTTCCCACTTCACCAAACAATTTGAAAATGTCGTTAATTTTAATTTTTATTATAACATCAATCCCGTAATCTACTGCTGACTAACTGCTGACCTTTCATTTATAAGCGAAACTTATTTTTTTAATTTACAAATATGATTGCTCACATTATTTTTGTTGCATATCATCACGAGAATACAAACTTGGTAAACGTTTGAATAGATTTCAGAATTAGGTAATTGATATTCAAATGGTTTCTTTTGGTATATACATTATGAGATGAATCAAAATACAGTTTAGCGCTTATTTCGAACTTGCCGTTTCTGGTTATATCTAGGAAAATACCTAAATTTATCAGTAATTCATACACCTGTCTAATAAATAAAATTAGATATTCAACTATTTGTACTCTCCAACATAAGACACCTCCTAGACTGTAGTCCACGCATTGCATTAAATTCTGATGTATCTCATTCTTAGTGTAAAATATATAACTAATAAAGACTTCTGTAACGTGATCTTGCATTCTTAGTATGATGTACTGTAATGTCTAGGGACAAATTGAGGAACTGATGTTTTCATTATACAAAATTTAAGATACAAATAAGTTGTCAAGTTTTAAATCGGTTGTAAATTTGAACCGTCTGTGCGAACATCAGATATTAAATTTGCCTAGTTTTGAAATGGCTGGTAGCTTTCTTGTAAGTTGTCCAGTAAACAACGTAGCACTCAGATTCCATGATGGAGAGAGTCTTGTTTAGCTCGTAAATTGTTTCGAAACCGACGTACTTCGCTCAGGTACTACTTTGTTTAGTTTTTACTATCGTAATAACGGGTTTCTAGTTCCGAGAAGGATTTTCTCATTTCTTGTACGTCAGGTCACGAACAAAGCCAGACATTAAAGGTCATGCAGAATATGTGAACTGTGTTTATTGATGCAAGATAGCCTGCATTACAACCCAGCTTTGCCACGGCGTGGTTTCGCAGGAAACAGCGTCGTGAGTTAAGACTTGTCAGAAGCTATCACTTCAAATGCTAATTGATGGATAGCTAATTTGGGTCATATTCTATTACATTTCACAGCCATTCAAGCAGTGGTGCTGTGAGCTAAATGATCAGGGTGTTGTAGGTATTATTTTGAAAATTACTCTCATTACTGAAGGATATTATAGGATGTCTGGTATTGTTTTCATGCCATTTGTTTTTTCACTTTTATGAAACGTCACAGCACAAAAGTGTTAAGGAAATTAATTTTATTTGCTTGGTTATAAATGAATTATATGAATATGTATGGTTTTACTTTTACTACATTTTGTATTTTCATATAGATGCTTAATCGATAAAATAAGAAAAAAATTGCTTTAAAAAACTTGGCGACTGTACGTAACTTGAAATTTGTTTTATTTTCCTATACCAGCGCACTGGGAACACGTATAATAGTTTTGCGAAAAACATATTGGGTCAACTGGTTCAATTTTGAAACAGTTTATATTAGGAGCAATTTGATACGTTTATAAAAACTTTATGAACATTATTGTTAAAAGCATAAACGTCAGTAGGAACATTTTTTCATTATCCTATGTAGCCATTACGTATAGATTTGTGTTAAAATTATGAGTTTGTGAGAAAATAATTAATGTAACGTTCAATTAATACGAACTAAAAAAACATTTCTATTGCGTAAATACATAACTTTTGAAATATTTTGTAGAAGTGACAAATTGCACCCTGTCTGCAGGAGCGTAGCCTGGCGGTGGGGGTTAATGGGGGCCAGAACCTCACCTCCGTAAGCCCCCCAAAAATTGCAAAACATTAATATTAAAAAATCTGTAATATTTTAACTTCTAGAAAATACAGTTTTAAATAGCCCTATTTTGCACCTTGAAATCCAACATTTTCTCGGTGGAGGAGCCACAAACCCCATTTAAAAGGGGCGAGAATTTGAAAATATTTCATAGTAAAAAATTAATAATTTTTGCCAGTAGCATGTACTTTATATTTACCTACGAAAACTGTTAATGTAACACTATTGTGTACCTTAAAATCCAAGTTTTCTCCGGGGAGGAGCCCTGGAACCCCTTCCCTCCCCGTTTTTTAAAGAGACGAAAAATTGGAAGAATATCATATTTAAAAACTAATAATATATTTAACATTAGCATACTTAATTTTTAGTTACTAAAACTGTTAAAATAGCACTATTTTGCATCTTAAAAGCCAAATTTTTCGTGGAAAGAAGCTTCAAAGGGATGGAATTTTTTAAAATTTCACATTAAGAAATTTATATACTTACCAGTAGTCTATTTAATATTTAGTCATGATAACACATAAGATAGCGCTATTTTGCACCTTAAAATCCTCATTTTCCCGATGTTCCTTCATAAAATTCCCAAGTCAGAACCCCTCCCTTACTCAAATCCTGGCTACGCGTCTGCCTGTCTGTATTACTTTCGTTCCCACTAATATTCTACTGAGTGTTGTAAGCTAAACCAACGTTTCACGGTTACATACACCCTAAACAATAGCTTGTAAATTTGACACACGTGAGTATAGGAGCGCTAAGAAAGTAGGTATGGTAGAATAGTTTCTCAGACAACCATGGTAGCAATCCTAAACTTTTTATAAAACAGTCAAATGTATACTGAAGTTACCAAACTTGTATTGTAACAACTGAAAAAGTGTGCATATTTACAAGGCGGAAGTAAGGTAACTGTCCCGTACTGCTTGCATTTTAGGAATTTTTTTCAAAGTTTATGGTGAGTATCTAACATTGCCCCATCTACTGGGTAATTGTGATACTATGTTAGGTAATGTTTTTTTTTTTTTTTTTGACAAAACTAACTCGTATTTTATGCTGCGTAACAAACGGTTTGAAATTACATTTATTAAATACTAAACTTTCTAATCATTGTTGTAGGTGTAGCACCATAATGAAATTAAAAAGTGAATATCAATTGTTTTTAAATAACCGGGTATATTTATTTAAATACACTGCAACTATGTTGAATAGACACAAGTCAAGTACGTGGGTCCCTAAATTTGTTCGTAGACACGGCCAGGGACATTCATTCAGAAGTGTGTTTTGACAGGGACCGCTGTGACGCATGCAAGAGCACAGATGTGGCGGACAAATGTCGTCAGTCCGCGGTAAATGCCAGGTACAGCACAGCCAGTCATTGGCTGAGATTAGCGTCCCGCTGCTAATGACCGTGGCTTGTGTATGGTGGCTCAACCGGGCGGTATGTATATATATATATATATATATATATATATATATATATATATATATATATATATATATATATATATATATATATATATATATATATAGCTCGGGTACTGAACAGGAAGCATATAATAAGACAGTCCTAACTCCTATGGTACACAACGAGAACCTTAATACTAGCCGAAAGCTCTCAAAATAGGCTACACTCTCCCTCTTAATACCAACGTCTGAACACGAATCGTGAATGATGGAGATGGACGTTTTAGCATTGCGATGTTAACAGAATAATTTTCATTGCTACTTTTTACTTGTCAACATACTAAATATCGACGTTTCTTATAAGTTTGGATAAAATTTACAGCAACTTATGGGCAATAATTTTCAGTGTTTTGTTATTTTTTGCACAATGAAACACATTTTTAGCTCTAAAATGAACCTGAGATGTCCGTTTCAGCATTTGTACTGCAAAGTTTTTCTTATGTAGTGACACAAATAACAAAATATTACAAATTGTTGTCTAGAATTGCTGTAAAATTTATCCAAACTTATTTGATATTGACTACAAAACTATTAGTTGTGTAATATGTTATTATAGATTCATTATATCGTTCGGTAACTATTTCTGTGTAGCATTTATTCTACCTCGTATAGGTAGAGACATGAACTTTTCGCGAAAAGAAATTTGCCTCACTTTGTGTCAGTGACTTGTGTGCACGTCTGCAGACTTGCTTCACGGTCAGAGATTAGATGTTTTGACATTCGTGTGTCGTGGGGTTTTACACGCAAATCACAGACGTGTGGTGTTACAGTAACCTTATTGTGATTGGAACAGTCAAATGAGAAACGTCACAGTTCAAAGGCACGCTGCCAATATCTATGAAACAGAATTGCAGACGTGCACATAAGGCACTGGAACAAAGTGGGGCAAAATTCTTTTCGCGAAAAGTTCATGTCTCTACGTATAGGTTTTCCGTTGGAGAAGGAAAACTTAGCTAAGGATTTTTTTCCCATGCTTCACTTACGAGGGCCTACGCTATACTTAGAGATGGTGAAATTTCGCGAATTCAATTACCTGCACGTTAGAATCAAATAACCTATGCATACTCAAGTCCCAACCATTTTTCCACTAGCTGGTACTAAGTGGAACAACAGACAATGAATGAATGGGCAGGGCTTGAGTATGTATAGGGTATTTGATTCTAACATACAGGTAATTGCATTTGTGAAATTTCCTCCTCCCTAACTATACTGCATTCATTGCAAAGCTGCAGCAGATGATAAATACAGTGGAACCCCTGAATTACAATCCCTGATTCTACACTTTCCTGCCATTTACACTGTTTGTATTTGGTCCCATTTAATGATTTTACATTATAACCTTCCCTCAGATTACACTTTTCTGCATTTTACAACATTTTTTACTGGTCCCTTGAGAAGTGTAATTCAGGCATTCCACTGTATTGCCAGTGGCGTTTAGTTGTCGCTATAAGCCAGCTGAACGCTCCACTTTGTGACTGCGCATAGCATGTAAAAATTTTTGTTTAAATAAATCTGAAGCTACTAATAAAATACGATACAATATTAAGCCAGCTTGCGTGAATGATAGTGGAAACTAACGCAGAAAATGTTTAAATCTGTCAAGCAGTTTAGAAATATTGTATTAAATGATTATTTATTAATGGCGTGCTATCCATAGTAAAATGACCTACAGCAATGAAACTTTCTAAAATTAAAATTTGAATGACAAGATGTCAAAATATATATTAATTGTTGTTCTACTCTGCCCAGAAGTTCTTGAATGTTACGCTGCTTTCGTGGATGGTGGACTAACAGCAGTATATCATGTTTGTAGCAAAGTACGGAAAATCAGCTGTTACAATGAAGATATTGGTATCAAAAGAAGAAATCTCCATTTATAACCGAAATTGAGACAAGCTTCAAAATTAAATTTTAAATATCTGATAAACCGTAATCATATGTTTGGTTTCCTTGGATACTCACATACGTATCACTTTTGTTTGATATGAAAGACATAACACATTCAGATAGCGGTTGAAATGCAGTAGTTAAAAATGATTTCTACTGTAGATTTTAGCACAGTGGAGAGAGCACATTTTGATACCAATAGTCTCAAATATAGTGTTTGGTTACAGTTTACCCAGAAGTCCTCGAAATGTAATAAAAATTCTTAACGAATTTACGTCGCGCTATCTACCAAAATGGTAACAACAAGAACAAGAACCTTGCTTAGATCATATCTTTGATGTCGGACAGTAAAAAAATTTATTTGAATACAATTAGTTCAGAAGTTCTTATAATATAATATATCATTAAATGTGTAGTTATGTTGTGCGAACGTCAAAAATTACCAACGTACTACTTTCTAACTATACAAAAGTTCAGCTATAAAAAATAATACTTGTATACGTTCGGTTCGGATGTCCTCGAGTCATGGCATCAAATCGTTGTTTAAAAATGTGGAAATTTCCTTCATCCGCAACATTAAACCTATCTAACATAGTAGTTTCTATGTTTAGCCGTCAATAAATAACGGTTGCCATCGGTTGAGTAGTTCTGAATACACAACATAAATTCGGTATTTATTCACATCGTGCCATCCGCCAAACTAGCGGACGTATGCCGTTCAACACGTCAAGTTTAAATTATGAACAGTTAAGAATATAAAAACTTATTACGATTGGTCGTATTGCTCCGAAGATAAGACATAGAGCCACAATATTTGAATTGCCGACATTTTAATAGCAAGCGTTATACATACAAAATATCTATAAATGTCGAGTGATCTTACTATGAACTACGTGTGTACAAGCGTTTGATGAAATTCGGTTTAATAGTTTAAACGTATTAAGGGGAGAAACATATGCACAGGAATACACACACACATTCAACCGACACACATACACAACAGACAGGAATGCGAGCTCATAAGCTTATTTTTGCTTCGGTTAATTTTGTTAAAAGCGCGGAAAGTAATTGACTGTTGGTCAATAAACATAATACAAACATTAAAAAATTAGACCTGCGAACCATCCATACTGTAATGATATGTAAATAAGAAGAACAACATAAAATAGTTTGTAAAAATATATATGACATGGTTCTACTGAATATTTTATTTTGTTTTTTTTTATTTGCATATCCTTACGATATGAGCAGTTCCTTATCTTGAACCAAATATGTTAACAGGCATGTTTTCTCGTATATAAAGGGCCTGGTAAACATGCGGTCCATTACTGAATCTTCCAATGTAGTGAGTAACAAAGGGAGTAATTTAATTGTTTAATCAATGAAGTGTTTGCTTTGCGTGTGTACCTTATGTACATACACTGATGCATCAGTATGTAGACTGAGAAAAATGTTGCATGAATGATTATATGTGGTACTTCGTTATTCGCATATTTATCATACATAGATATGCACTGTTCTTATTTCATCAAAATTAACAAAAATTATACAAAGCCTATGTAAAACACCAGTTCAAAATTAGTATTACTGAACGCGCTCGATTTGCCCTCAAGTGACTAAGCTCTGTCAAAATGATAGCTTTCGATGAAAAATGCAGCAAGTTACCAGATTAAAACAGCTTGTTGACAGAATGTTTTGGTTCCATGCCGCCTTCTCTGAACACAAACCTCGCCACTTACGTACATAATGAATTATTAATATCTCAGTCGCCATTTCGAAGAGAACAGGTCAATGGTCGTGTTAATGAAACCAGTAGACTATCTACTTACATACAAATCGAGAGAAAATATTCCTGATGTTACCACTCCTGAATCTTAAGAGGTTAAAAGGGCATCGTCTGACCAGGGTATTTTGAAATTCATTAGTTTACAGATGTAATACCATCTTTACTCTTATCAATACGTACAAGGAACTGACCTAGCGTCTGAGAGGAGAACATTACACAGCAGCTTTATACTTAATTAAAATAATGAAATCTGAACATCCCTTTCATATGTTTTCCCTATCATATATCTCGATAAATATTATTTAATCCATTTAGACTACTTAAAAACGAATTTATTAAAAATAACTGTTGAGAAACTCGTAAAGCGCGTCAGAAAGAAGTGAACAAATAGAGTATATTTTCAATTCTTCATTAAAGTCATGCAAGGTATGTTTAATGCACCCGTAATAATCTACTATGAAAATATGTTTCCTAAAATATAAAATTAAACGAAATTATTAGACTTCATGCAACGAGACAGCGAACAGTGTCTAAACAACCAATAAATCTTATTAAAGGTATTTAGACATGTACTGGTAATCCCAATATTTAGTGCACATATTTTGGAGAGTGATAGAGTTGGTGCACATTAGGTTGTAAATATATTCCTAAGTAACTTAAATATCTACACATACGTTCTAAGTCATTATTGTTTATGTTGTGGTTTTCGTAGAAGGATGAAGAGGCTTAACTGCAGTTACCAACAACATTAAAAAATAATTCACGTTCATTATGCTTCAATAACATGAAAAATTATTTGTCTTCGATGAGTTTTTGAATGATTTCTACATGTTGGCAGCGTTTATCTGTGTTGCCAACATAAATTTCACGGTACAAAAACACTTTCACGACCATCCCCTAAAATACTGTTGCGTGTTGGCCGGGCAGCAGGCACATTACATCATGCTGGGTGGTCAGCCCTGTGAGTCAACCAGTGATGTCACGGGTTTTTAGCTATGTTGCTACTCCCGAGAGACGTCATTGGGATTCCCCGATGACGCCAGTGCGAATACGTGACTACCAACAGATATGACCGAGGTAATGTCTATTTTTAGACCTCAGGTCACCATGTTTCATCAGCTATTGACGTCACTGAAGGGGCTGTATAAAAGCCTCGGTACTGCACAACATAAGTCAGTCGGGAAGTGACAGTAGTGGAGAGTCAGGAAGTCTTGTTGAGTCTTGTGGAGTCAGTCTAGTATTGAACAGTCAGTCTGGAGTCTGGCGAGTATGAAGTGAGAACCGAGAGTGGTGTGAGGCAGCGCCCTTAGGCGCGGCGTTGCCACTGGGGCGACGATGGAGGTCGTGAGAAGTGACGGGCCGAGAGGAGACACTGACGGCGGCGCAGAGGTGAAGAGAACCCAGCATCATGGGGGCGGTATCCCGACGGCGCCGAGGCTGATGTAACTTCGGCGGAGCTGACGAGGTGTAGCGACTCGAGGATGGCAACACAACGGCGGCGGTGGTCGGTGTCGAGGCTGAGTAGCATCAGAAGCTTGCAGAAGGGACATACAACACTCAGGCGTTGTGTCGGCGCGACTGAGCTGACGAGGTGTGGTGTCTCGAGGATGGCAACACAGCAGCGGTGGTTGGTGTTGAGGCTGTTTGACACCAGCGGGCTGCAGGAAGGACGAAAAACACTTGTGGTGTTGTGTTGCAGTTCTGCAGAGGTGGTGAGCTGTGGAGAACAACACTGACGGTGTTGTGTCGAAGAGGGCAGTAACTGTCTACTTGAGGAGACTGTCTACCTGGTGATTCAAGAGAAGGAGTGCTTCGAGAGTTCGCTATTGGTCCTGCTCGGAGGAGGTGCTAAGCTTGTGCAGAGAGGCTGGTGATGACACCTTGGTGATGTTCAGGAAGACGACTTGGTGACGTCGGAGTCTACTTACTGCGAAGCTACAAGTACATACCTTCGGAGCAGTGCTGGGTGAGACAAGAGGGCTTTATGCTTTTTCACCCTTTCGGGTGTCGAATTTTGTAATATTTTAATTTCACATCTTAGACATTTGTATACGTATTCAATTGAAGTTCATAAAACGACGGTATTCCATTCAGTTGAATCAAAATCGATCATTCATTAAAAAAATACATATTACCCCTGCACAGTACTGAGAGTTCTAATTTCGAAACATCTTAAAACCGTTTTGAGATAATTTCTGTAACCATTATTCTAAAACAAAAATTAACTGTATATATCGGCGGGTTCCATATATATCATGGATTTATCTTAAATAAATTCAAGGTATTTTTTCCTCCAAAGAACTGAATTTCAAAAAAAAAAAAAAAAACTTGGATCACGTTTTAGAATACTTTATTGGTGTCTCGTTGACGTGAAAAACACGGAAATTGCCCACTGGGCTCAAGACATATAGACGATTAATTGAAAACACAATTCACGAATTTTCACCTCCTTAGGTGGCAAATTTCGAAAATTCCTGGAATTTCTTTTTAGGTATTTGAATAAGTATCAATCATATTCAAAAACCACGTAGTTATATAAAATGAATGGGATCGATATATATCGATTGTGAATCGAAAACACATTTTACCCTTTTTGTAACCTTTTTGGGGACGAATTCAAAAAATATATTTTAATGGTATTTGCGATATTTACAAAAGCATCAATCTAAAGCCAAAAACACTTCGATATCTCGATTGGTTCGATAGATATGGAGGAAAGAATTTCGAAACGTCTTGGAGTCCTGTCATTGACATTTGTATACGTAACCAATTGAATAAAATCACAACGCTAGTCAATTGGGTTTCAGTGATATAGACGATTCATAAATAACAAATTTTACCCGTTTTTACTGCTTGAAGTTCGAATTTAAAAAAATTCCTAAAACTAATGATTGGGTATTTACGTAAGCAACATTTTGAAGTGGGCACCAACTCTCTATCCCGAAGGATTCGATAGATATCAATAGTTAATCGGAAACACATTTAAGGTATTTTCACTCCCTTAAATGTTGCATTTCGAAAAATCCTTAAATTGGCTAATATACAATTTCATTGGTATCCTATTAAAGTAAAAATCATGAAGATAGGCCTTCGGTTTTGAGATCTATCGTAGTTTCTTCGGAAACACATTTCACCCCTTTTCACCCCCTTAGAGGCCGAATTTTCAAAAATTTCCTCTTAGTGCTCGCACGCGAACTGAGGGTAACCCACACAAAAAATTTCACGATCCGTATGTCCAGTGGTTTGGGCTGCAGTTTGATATGTCAGTCAGTTTTAGTCGGTCAGTCAGTGTTCTCTTTTACATATAGAGATGATTTTATTTCACTTGCAATATTTGTATGTAAGTAAGTAAGTTTTCGGTTTTAAAATTTCAAACCATTTCTCAACCACTTCCTGGTATCCGATTGAGCTGAAATTTGGCATGCTTAAGTTACTACGGTGACAATGCAACACTATGGTATTATATAGCATATATATTATTTTATTATTAAAAAAATTTAAATACGTGAACAAAAAGGTAATAGAAATTATGTTGTTGGAATTGTTTTTTAAAAGCTGGAGTACGTGCTGAATAGCTGAATAGCAGGGGATGTCAAACACGCAATGTCGCTAACGCACCAACTTAGGGGAACCGGGTGCACCCTTTTAATTAAATCCACTACCCTTCTTTACCAGAATTTCTGGGAGGGTGGATAAGCATTTCTTCCGGTCTCGTGGGAACAACATGAATAGACAAAAAATAAACAACACCAACATGATGAAAACGGCGCCTTGAAAAGGCTCGAAACAGATATATTAATATGTTTATAATAAAAATGTCGTTAAAGGCATTGAATAGACATTCAGTTATTATGAATAAGCAAAACTGTAGGTAGATGAAATAATCCGACAAACCAGTAAATAAGGTCCAATAATTTAGGACTATAAATTTAAAAAAAAAATAAGTAGAAGTAAGAAGCTCCTTTAAAAAAATTGTGAAGAATAAAGTAAAAAATCAATTTAAGTTATATTCGTCACATATGTACATACGTAGTAGGTATGCACTGTGTTCAGAATAGCCCCTACATTTATATACGTCCCTTGAACTCTTACCTATCTGTACGCCTATTTTATGATTAAGAGTTTCCACGAGAGGCCGTATTTTTTTTTATTTTTTAATTTTTACTATTTTACCCTTATTTATACTGTGTCCCTTGTTTACTGGGAATCATTTCCTGTCGTTTGAATTCTTTTTCTCACTCATTGTCTAATAGCCTGCCACCATGTTGTGTCATGAAATACTGTGTTGCTGTTAGCGGAGAAGTGAATGTTTCCCATATGGGAATTAATCCCTAACTCGTTCTTTCTCCGCACTGGGCAGCGCAGCAAGTGTAATACCTGCTCCTAATAATATTAATACTAACTTATACTCCCATGAATGCCTAATGAATTCAAATCAGAACTTTACAACTTAGGTTGAAAACAATTTGCATGTTATGTTAGGGCGAAGTGGGTTACTTTCATGTGACAAAAGTTAGTGAAAAGGTATGTGGATATATATATATATATACTCATATATTCAGTTATACTTGTGAATATTTGGAGAAATGCTGTCCAGAAACTCGGCTTCTTTAAAATGAAATTTAATTTAAGTTAATTTAAAAATTAACCATAACTAAGAAGCCGAACTTTGATCAATGTCAGTTTTCCACGTCATATTTTTATAAGTACCTGAATTTTTTCTTATTAAGACACGAATTATAACTAAATTTTGCTCTTACGAATAGCTATTATCTCTCATAGATTTTGCGCGATGACTCGTAAACGTCAAAAGTTGCATTTTACGGTTTTGTGTACGTTACTAAAACCAACTGGCGTACGAAACTGAAAGGAAATTACAGTGAATGACATTGTTGCAGGCTACAAGTTGACATAGGTAAAAAAATATTTAAATTATTTTGTATTAAAAAAATTAAAATTTTAAAAATTCAAGTATATTTTTAAACTGAAAGAGATTAACCGGATTCGATTCTTGGTTCCTGCCATCTTGATTGTGGTTTCTAGTTTTTTTTCGAAATCCTGCTAGGCGAATGCTTAATAAAGGCCACAGCCGATTCCTCCCTCAGTTCCCGTCCTTGTATAATTTTATACTTCGTCTACGGGTCAAATAAACCCACTACACTTACTTAAGACGATTTACATGTAATCTTCTAGTAGGAAATGAAGTAAACTGGCTCTTTACACACATTAAAATTAGGCATTTATGGTTTTTTAATAAATTACACTAATTTGGATTCCGAGTATTGTACTTTTAATTTCATGTAACATAGACCAAATTTTCGTTACTGTAACACTCATGTGAGTTCAGGAAATAATATGAATAATGCTTGCTTCTTGTCATAAAAATGAATGGAGCAAATTCATACAATTATTTTTCCTAAGAAGCGGTATCTTTATTTTTTATCATCAGACCTTGAAACACTGTATTAAATGTTTATGAATTAATAACATTTTTCCTTATACGTTGATACCTGAATTCGCATGATTCATCAATCATTAACTTTTACGTGCCGTGAGTAAGGAAGGATAAAAGAGATTGGCAAAAGTTTTCCTTCTTAAAATATTTCACGCAGCCTTTAGTACCTGGCTCAAGGTTGAAAGTTTCCTTCCGGTTCCTGTTAATTAGCACTCAGCTGTACAACACCAAGTTACTCGGTCTGAACAGATGGATCATATCCAAGTGCAAAAACTGACTGCCACATATTTTATACGTTTACGTGTACATACCGTACGTGTTTCACGCGCGATTGGTTCCGCTGAGACGCGTTATTCTACTTCGGCAAATATATTCGTGTTATCAGACCATCGAATTAATTGTTTAAAGCTTACCTCAGTTATGTATTATACATTAATTTTTTATTTGAGAAAACAATGCATGAAAATCGTAAAACAATTTACTGGATATTTTTTACTAATTTAGAAGCAAGCCTCACATGAAATTAACCATAGACCTAAAACAAAATACACGTGTAATAAACCTTACTAAAAATAACTTACAAACGCTAAAAATACAAAAAGGAAAAGAGTCTGGCATATTTTAAATTCTAGATTTTTACACATGTCATGTTTAAAAAAGGGAAACCTATCGTAGCTTAAATCAGTATTCACGATTTTTCGCATAAAAATAACGCTCGTCTATTTTAGGGATGCTGGACCAGTAAAAATTCAAAAGTTTATATTTCGGACCAAATACTATTTAACTTTTACACATCATGTAACATGTCATTTCTCCAAGTAAAAAAAAATACGTCCCGTAGTTTTACAATAATCGCCTATCAAAGCCACAAAATGGCAGTGGCAGTGAAGCCAAAATAATAAAAAATAATTGACTTGCAGAAACAAGACAATTCATATTGATACTTAATGATGTGAGCTACTTCAAGACACTTTCGTAAACACAAAGCAATACATTTTTGTATTTTTATAAAATTGATGAAAATTAGTACATTTTTATGTAACTTTGACTTTTGGCTACTACTGAAATTTTCAAAACTATATTTTGTCAAACATATCATAAAATGCATTGATACACTTAATTTCAGTTCCTGTAATTTTGAATTCATAAGCTAATTACTTTTTTTTATTTTGGCTACACCGCAGTGGCCATTTTGTGACATTGATGAATGATTGTGCATAAACTATGGGGGCCTAATTTTTTTTTATTTGGGGAAATGACGCGTTATATGATGTATAAAAGATGAAGAGTGTTTGGCACAAATATTTAAAAAATGAAATTTTACGGGTCCAGCGTAAGGTACGGTGTCGAGCGGATGCCTGGAATACTCATTCGTCAATAAAATCTGAGCTATTTATTAAAATTCGATACGATTTTTTGCCAAGCAGATATTTCAGGGAACGTTTATTTATGTGGCACTATGTTGTACTTCCGAGTAAGACATCAAAAATTGTTTTAGAAAAATAAGGGCATGAAACTACAAAATCTACAAAAATTTTACATTTTAATTTTTATAAATGTAATATGGTTGTATCTAGTCCTTCAAAAATACTCGCGTTTTTATTCGAAAATAATTTTAACATCTGTAAACCTCTCGTCCAGAACGTGACAAGCACAGTCCGCTGGGATCAAGATATGTCGACGATTAATTAAAAACACATTTCATCACTTTTCACATCTTTTCATCTCCTAAGGTGAGGAATTTTGAAAATTTGTGAAGTAACTTTTCAGGTATTTGAGTACCTAAGCGTCAACCTTAAACAAATATCACGTCGATATGAAATATAAATGGAGTCGATACACCTATATCGAACGTGAATCGAAAACACATAACTTCTTTTACCTCTTCGGTGCCGAATTTGGAAAATATATTCAAATGGTATTTTGGATATTTACATAGATATGGAGGAATAATAGAAAATACATTTAACGTATTTTCACCCCCTTAATTATCAAATTTTGAAACATCTTGGAGTCATGTCTTAAGTCATTTGTATACGTAACCAATTGAAGTAAAAATCACGACGATAACCATTTGTGTTCTAACTACAAAGACGATTCATAAAAACATATTTTCCCCCTTCTTACTACTTGGGAGCTGAATTTCAAAAATCCCAAAACTACTTTTTGGGTATTTACGTTAGCAACATTTTGAAGTAAAAACCAACTCTTCATCCCTAGGGATTCGATATATCGATAGTCAATCGGAAATACTTTTTTAAGTTCTATTCACCCCCTTAAGAGTGCGTAGTAGATAAATAAACGTTGAAAACATCAATTGATTTCTACATTTTTTTAGAAGCCAATATGGATAAAATACTCAATGACAATCCCAGATAATGGTATTTGCCAACTTTATGAGTAAATATTTATCCAGATTTACTAATTCGTTACGCGTGATCTCTTGCGCCGCAGTTAAATGCACGAGGTTCCGGCGTCAGAGATTGTGCCTCAGAAGTTCGTAACACCGGAAACGATTTTGTTTAAAACGTTGGCTAAACATACTGTCTGGGATTGCTTTTGTTTACTTTTCGCAAGTTGGCTTCATGAAACCTACAACTATATATTAATGCTTTTAGTGTTTAATTTTGTACCGCACCCTCTTAAATGTTTAGTTTTGAATGTCCGTTCCACTGAAGTAAAAATCACGATGATAGGCCATTAGGTTCTGTCTCAACCGACGTTTCTTCGAAAATACATTTCACCTTTTTCCACCCTCTTAGGGGTCGAAATTCGAAAAATCCATCCTTAGAGCACTAATACGACATCAGGGGAATATTTTTAAAATGTCACGATTCTAGGTCCTGTGGTTTGGCTGCAGTTTTATATGTCAGTCAGTCAATCAGTGTTCACTTTTATACATAGAGAATTATTAAAAACTTATTTTATCAAACAATATAATTTCGTACCCACTGCGCATTGTCTAACACGCGCAAATATCAAGTGCCGTGACATTTCCCATCGTTAGCCGTTAGGATTGGAAATATACTAATTTGCTGAAAATATGACTTCAGCAGGGCATTTTTTGAGTGTTCGATTGATCTCCAACCGCCTGTACTGTTCTCGCACAACTGTATAAGCTATCCAGTATAGGCATATAGTATGTTTGGCTCTGTTAGGAAAATTTGAAGCTGGTGTGAATAAAAGTGGACGATTGACATGGAAGTAGGATCTACCAGAGAACACACGCCAACCAAAGACAAAGTCCAATTATGTTTTTCTACGTACTAATGTCGGAGGTGTCTCCCGGGAGTTGAATCCGGTCTGCCGTGTTGGAAGACGAGGGACTCTGCCGTGATTTCATGTCGACCTTCTGAAGAACATGCTGACTGCTGTTTCAAGGACACCGTCTGGTGTTTTCCGTTCCCACTCTTTCTTCATCTCTCTCATACACATTCTCAAGAGAACATCCTCATTGTTCTTGACTATGACTGAAGTAATGATCCTACTGTCTGTATGAAACACGCCACCGAAGTACTTGAAACGCCAGCATACTTGTAGGTGGACGTGTTGTTAAGAGTCCTATACAGTTTGTTACAAAATGGTACGGACAAACTTTCAGGAAACATTCCACACAACCCCGGTACCAGATGCAGAGGGTCTTCGCACTTGTATCGTGGAAGGCTGTGATGCAATACGTCATACTCCAGGGACATGGTATTAGGAAGAGGGATTCCATGAGGCGGAGGGTAGATGCAAGTATCCTCACTCACGGAAGTAATTTCGAACGTTTCATTTAAGAACGTGTGTTACGTAATGTTGGTACTGTCTGTTTCTGTGTGCTCCCAGTCCATCATTTCATGTGAGTTGAAGAGACGCAATGCAGTCACGATTACAACCTTCCGTCACGTCGCCCACCTGGCGGTGATCCTAGGAAGTAACGTGCACATTCTAACGAATCATTCCATTGGGTAATTGGAACAGTGTCTGTACAAAATGTTTTTTTACGATGATATTTAACGAGATGTAAGGAATTGAGCTCTACCATGGTAACTAAGCGTTTCTGGACATACGTCCATATCGCATATTTTCTTTCTTTGTGTGTGTGGAGTGTTACCTGAAAGTTTGGCCGTACTTTTTTGTAACACCCTGTACAGTTGGCAGATGAACACTGTTGCAACTTGTCAGGAGAAAGTGTTTTAAAGAAATGCTACTAAACGTGTGTTCGATATATTTATCTACGAAGCGGAAACACATTTAAAACTGTGCTTCTCTATTTTTGTTTCTAGATATCATGCTTAGAAACATGGTTTCTAGGCACCTCAAAATGGCCAAAAACGGCTTTTTCAAACTGCTGTCCTGTAAAAAAAAACTGGAATCGTAAAACAAAAATAGAGAAGCACGTGCTGGACTTTACTTCGCACTTTCCGTAAATAAAAAGTATGCTTACCGTTTAATGTCTCGTAGGAAAAATCGAACAGCCAAAACACTGCACTCTGTTTTTCGCCCCGCGCATAAAGGCGATTCCATTGTAGACGCACGAGTCAACCTAGGTCTTATCGCTGGCCGGTTTCCGTACATCAAACGCGGCACTAGCCCCTGCTGTACGTGGCTCTTGAATTCTGAACTGTTCTTTTCTTTAAAATAGATCGCAGGCTTTCGCGGCCGTTGTCTTCATTTTCTTGGCTTGTAGGTGTGAGCCCCGCGTCTGAAGATTGTCTCTGACTCCAACTACCTGATTATGGCAGCTGCAACGACTGCCGAAACGTCGCAAGACAATCTCCAGACGCGGCTCACATTCACAAGCCAAGAACATGTTCTTTTCTTTATTTTCACGTTTTTATTTTATTACTATTACCCACACTTATTCGTCACAGGATGCGACCTTATAAGTTCTGATGTAAATATTTAGTAAAATCCACTCATTCTCAATCAACGAATCTTCAATATCCCCGGCTTAATAGACACGCGCGAGTTACCATTGTATTTTTTTTATTCTAGAAGCACATGAAAACTGCAATTATTTAACACACTGTCACAGTTTTATACGTTAACTTTAGCGTTGTCTGTTGACATTATCTTAACCTATTATCGTAAGAGTGAAACCTAATTGTTTACTGTTTCACTTCCGTATAAAAGTAAATATGCATAATTAATTGTGACTCTTTCTGTATACTGGTAATAACAACGACACATATCACAGAATATATTGCCAACCTCGATTACAGTCGGCAATATTTCGGCGCAGTAAAACGTACGTCGCTATTTAAAAAAAAAGTTCGAATGCCGTTCTCGTAACATCTTTTAAGCTGCAAAAATTTGTTCAACTTTATTTCAAATCGTTTGAAGCTAAAAGCAACTTACTTGATCGGGCTTCACACAAAATTTAGCGTTACGAAAATTTGAAATATTTTTCTAAAACATTTAATTGTTCTTTGTCTCGAGTATTCTATACTAACTTTTGACCGCAACTTTTATTGCGTGGTTTTCTATCTAATGCTCATCTGAGTCCTGCGAAATTTTACTTTATAATCTCATAACTGTATGAAGTATTTCGCAAAAATATATTTTTTTTATTTCCAATATAATTTAAAAATTATAAGTTTTCTAAAAAATAGGATATTACAATAAATAATTATAAACGCTTTTGCTAATAACTTCACGGAACTGCAAATTTTATGTAAGTAATAATATTAACAGTTGTAATAAGATTACAATTTATGGATTACAGTAAAAAATCTTTATTGAAACAAAACAGTTATTGAAAATTCATATTGGTGAAAGTTAATTCTAAGGGTGATTATGACCATTATAAAAACAAATTTCACTAAACCTTTTTGGGTAATATGTTCTGGACACGCTGCCACCCCCCCTTTTTTTTCGTTAGAAACCTTGGCGGGCGCAAGCAAAACTCTCACCAAAGTTTCATCGCAATCAGACAAATGGTATAGGAACTCTGATATTCCAAACAGACAGACTTACATTCATATATATATATGTTTATATATATATATATATATATATGTGTGTATATGCAATGAATAACACTGTGGTTAGCTCGCACGCGCCAAAATTTAAATAAACCTGTTGCTTGGCATAATACTAACTTGCAGGTAACAAGTGAACATAATATTTGATTAGTAAACAATGCAGTTAAAATTTTAAGGAACAATAGCTAGTGATGTAACCACGTGATAGCCGGAACTGACGCTGTTGCCAATGAAGCTATAGACAATGTACACAGTGAAATTAAACCCATGTTATTTTGTCTTTCTGTTTTTAAAACTTCGACACTTCCAGATTCAAGATAGGCGTTTACCGAGGACAAATAAAAGAAAATAATATTAAGATATTTATATTCCAGTAGGTTATTATTATATTACGTAGTAAAGGATTTTAAAAGTAAGTAAATAAAAGGACCCGAATCGTCTTAAATGTGCTCGGAAAATTAAAAATTTAATAATTTATTCGAACGTTAAAGCGTACTTCGTAAATGAACAGTCAGTTGCGTCATTTGATGGTATTTCTTTGATATGTTTGCACGCGTTATACCTGTTTTATTACTGTGGCTTATTTTTGAAATATGTACAACCTCACTTCCTTTTGATTATAAGTATACACCTATCGATTTAAAGAGCAGTTAAAGAGCGATATTTCTGTCCGAAGAAGGAACTTATATTTCGTCATTTAAACCACTTTAAGTTATCACTATAGGTGTTAATGTATATGCGGCTTTGTCAAATAACAAAAACTAAATTTCAAAAATGTACTTCTCAGTTGTGTACACCTTACGTTACATGTGACGGATACCTCACATTTTACGCATTGGTTAAGATGGTAGTTTCCTTGATATCTTGAATAGTGTTGAAATTGTTCGCAACGCCGTAGTTGGTGCAGTGGGTAAAGCGCTCGCCCCCCGGTGGGGTCGGTCCCCGGATTTTCGCATATGGGAATCGTGCCTCACATTGCCCTTGGTCGGCGGGTTTTCTCGGGGAGATCCCGTTTCCCCCGCCCATATCATTCCGGCGTTGCTCCGTCCGCACATCATGTCACTCCTTACGAGAGCTAACGACCAAAACGTTAAGGCAGTTCTTGTGGAGGAAAATTACAATTTTATATTTGCATAAAACAGTGTTAGTTCTGTAGATGTTGCTTGGAAGTATATTTTCCTCTTACAAAAAAAATTAGCTCAGCCAGTTTTTTATAATGGCATTTCAAAGCCAAAATTTGCATTATTTAGTTTACACACCCCCGAAATATAATTAACATAATCAAACGAAATAATTCGCAGTCAAAGAACATAACCCGTGCTGGGGCTTGAAACATATAAAAACCAATTCAAACGATATACCGTAAGTCCTATCCTGTGACATGTTATTTTACGGAGAAATTTTTTTTTTTTTTTTTTCGTTTCATTAGGTTGACTGGTTTTCGAGGGATGTATGAACTAAAA
Organism: Medauroidea extradentata; assembly: GCA_003012365.1. Taxonomy (NCBI): domain Eukaryota; kingdom Metazoa; phylum Arthropoda; class Insecta; order Phasmatodea; family Phasmatidae; genus Medauroidea; species Medauroidea extradentata. Next base: position 30,876 of record PNEQ01016847.1, read on the forward strand.
CATGCAAATTTTGACTATGAAATGCCACTATGGGAAAACTGGCTGAACTAAATTTATTTTGTTAGAGGAAAATGTACTTACAAATAACGTCTATAAAACTAACACTGTTTCATTCAACTACCAAATTACGATTTTTCCCAACTTGAACGCCTCTAAGTGCTGACCACAATCTCTCACTCACTCGATGTGTCCACGCTGACTGTGCCTCTCTGTGACCTTGTAACGTCAACATCGGCGGTTGAGCGAGACGTCGCCTGCGGCAACACGTGCCTGCAACCTGCCTTGTCACATTACAAGTCTCTTATAAATGTTCTAGTTCGAGGCTCAGAAGAGGAGCGTATTAACGACGATCAAGCCTAGTGTATCACACCTCAACTTAGCCTCTAGGAACAAGCCACTGAACTAGCGTACTTTCTTCTACCAGACACATCACCTCTAAAGGATGTTGCAATATCCAATGCCAGTATTCTAGGGAAACAATACTCACGTGTCGACAAGCAACAAATGTTATGTGGACAGAGGTGCGCTATAGTTCACAATACATGTTGTGTGGCTGATAGTACGCGGGTAGGATCATAATGCTGGGGGACATCATCACTAGAGACATGCGAAATTCGCGTAATCATTTGGTAGCAGACTAAATTTCACTTTCCTATACATAAGAGAGCAAAATCTGCGATTCAATTGGCCACGGACTTTTCTGTGTTGTAATTTACGTGTGTTACGTCTTTACAGAGATTGGCTTCTCTACCGTGTAAGCATTCTCCGCGGTAAGTCACGACAATATCGGCCAGCGGGAGACGTCGAACAAGCCTATAGTCACTTAGAGTGTAGTCAACTGTCAGGAAATAACGCGAATTTTGCGTGTCTCTAATCATCACAGCAGTACATAACATGTTACTATGCCACACAATACGCCACTAACACACAGACAGTAGGAACAACTGTGACACAGCAACATGATCCTGCCAGCACTCTATCACAACCATACGTCATGTATGCCAACTGTAGCGCAGAAAAGGTGTTTTTTTTCGAAAGTATGTCCACATAACATTGTATGTTCCTCTACACGTGAGGATTGTTTCCCAATAATATTGACATGGAATTTTGCAAGTCCTGTATAAGACAAAAACTATAAGAAATAGCACTTAGTACTATTTACAAACATCCTAAATCAAACCCCACCATAACTTATCATTGTAGAGCATTGGTTTTCGCGGTAATGTGTATGCACCACCCTGTCTCAGTGTCATACGTCCATATATCTACCTCGGTTTAGTGGCTATTGGCAGCGTGTCTTTGCGTACACACGTCTCTTGTTGACTGCGCCAATCAGTGTAAGATTACTGTGACACCATATGTCCGTGATTCGCGGGTAGAACCCGTGCCGCGCGAGAGTTAAAATCATCCAATCACCGACAAAAGAAGGTATAGTCGTAGTCATAGATCTGCACGTATATCTTAGAAACAAGTTAATACAATAACGTTTTCCGCGAAAATAAAGTGTCCCTGCCACGGCCGTAGAGAAAACTGTAATTTTTATTAATTTTAATATGATAATGTATAGGCCTCTATAATAACCGAATTTCAAAAATTCTCCCGTTTCCATTTGAAAATAATTTTACCATCCGTAAACCTCTCGCGCAGAAATTTTCCGATACTAAAATTATTTTCATATGAGAACGCGAGTATTTTTGGAATTCCGTTATCATAGAGGCCTAGATGTTATCATATTAAAAATTATAAAAATTACATTTCTCCAGTTTTGTAGATTTTGTGGTTTTAAGTCTAATTTTTATCTAAAAACAGTTTTTAAATTTTCACTCGGAAGTAAAGTATACTACTGCATAAATGTCCGCTGATAAAATATCTACTCGGCAAAAAAATCTCATCAAATTTAGATGAGTAGTTCAGATTTTATTGACGATTGAATATTCCAGTCATCCACTGGACATCGTACCATTCCATACTTCGCCCTTTAGTTTTGCAGTGGGTTCGAAAAAAAATTTTTCTAACGTTAACTAATACATAGCCCTACATCAAAATTACCTCTACAGGGTGTTTTCAGTATTTCATGTCAATATTCTAGGAAACAATCCTCACGTGTAGAGGAACAATAAATGTTATGTGGACATGGTCCGAAAACGCACGGTTCCTGCGCTACAGTTCGCAATACATGACGTATGATTGGCAGCGCGCGATTGTTAGTGGCGTAGTGTGTGGCATTGTAACATGTCTTCTAATTTATCTTTTATGGCCTCTCGCATATGGCTCGAGAACCAAGGAAACATAAATTAGACAGGAAGATAAGGGTAAGATAAATAGATCAAGTAGGAGGAAACTCTCTTTAATACTATTAGGAATACTAGTACATAGATACAGTATAAAGTAATATAGGAAGAAAGGATAGACAGATAGGCGAGACAGGAACTAAGGAACAGGATTGCTCTCCTTCCCTAATAAGCAGCGTGGCTTAATGCTCACCAGTGTGCCGGACGCCGTGGTCGTAGTAGGAGAAGTCCACGTCGCTAAAGGGTCCCTTCTGGTCTCGATCCAGGACCTCTTGGTCCCGTCGCCGCTCGAGAGAGACTCCTCGTGCCTCTCGTCGGTAGCCTTCACCACTCTTCGCGCCCCCACCTCTTGTCACCTTTTTCCAGCCATTTGATTTAATACTTAATTTTGAGATCTCTTGTTTTATTTCCTCTAGTTCTGCTTTTTGTGCTGAGTCCCTATTTTGTTTTTGTAATTTGTGAATGTTTTGTTTGTACCTGGATGTTGCCTCTTCAATTTGCTTTATGTTATTTCTCATGTCTGCCAGTGATTTGTTTCTCATTAGACCTAATTTGTCTACTATGGAGGGTAAGAGTGAATCCCACAGTACGTCCACGATTTCTTCCTCCCCTAAATGTATCTGTGCCTTCTGTGCTAGGTACAAAATCTCTTGAATGTGAATTTCTGCGGGTTCTTCAATTCCCTGTCTCCTACTATATAACTGCCTTTTGTATTCCAATTTATTTTCTCTTTTTGTGGCAAAAATACCTGTCATGTGTGCCTGTATGTTATCCCATGTTAAATTTTGAGCTTCTGTTTGTGTAATCCAATTCTGGTAGGCGTGTTTTGCGGTTCCTTCTAAATGAAACTCTAATCTTTTATTTTTTTTTTTCTGACCACTCATTTATTTCACTACTTTTGTTGAAAATGTCCAAAAATTCCTCTATATCCTCACCTTGTTTGCCACCAAATGTTGTTATATGTATGGGTTGTTGTACTACTATTTGTAAGGGTGGTTTTTCGTCTGCCATTTCCTGTTGTGTTAATGTTTGGTGGTCTGTTTCCAAATTTGAAATAATTTCTCCTGGATTGTTGTGCTCAATTTGACTGTATTCTAAAGTGTTTTGATATGTGTATGTGTTTGCCAATATAATAGGTGTTTCGTAAGCGGGTGTGTCCTGTAATTGTTGTAGATAACTTCTAGTGATCGGTCTGTTTACTTGTGGTGTGTCTGTGTTTTCGTGACTGCCAGGGTTGTTATGTGGAAGACTATAGCTTTGTTCAGGGTCTGATGTGTGTGGGATGTGTGTAGGTCCTGGGTTGGCTGTTGAAAGATCTATAAAAGTTTTAAATTTCTGCCCGTTTGTGTTAACTGCCATTAGTTGTCATCTTATTTGTGTGAATATGTTGTTCTGTATGACAAGTTCGTCTGCGGTGTTTGGAGCTATAGTTAAGTGGCAATACAGAATACGACTTAATCTTATATCACTATCTACATCTGCAAAAGCCCCTGGGATTGAGAGCGGATTCGAAGCTGTTAAAGAAAAAGGCTTAGGATGTAAGTACTCGAAGTGGGTGGTGGGTGGGGTGAGTGGTGGGTAGGGGTGAGACTCACTTAGGCAGCAGGAGGTTAGGGTTTCGAATGGCGCCTCCACCAGTGTTGTAAAACAAATATTTTAGTAGGTTTTACATATTATTTTATAGTGTTGGGTGGCTGTAGCCTGAGGTAGGCACTTTATAATGAAACTATTTAAGTGGTTAAGTTAAGGGTGATGGTTACGGTTAAATGATATATATTAATATAATTAAGTGGCTTTACTCTACACAAGTTAGTTACAAAATACTACACTGCTGTACTACATAATTTAGGCTGGAGGGGAGCGGCTGTTTAAATATTTATGTTGATCTACTCTATGATGGGTGACCCTTTGGACACCTTAGACCTCACCGTTAGCATGATGCCGGAGGCTGATGATGATTTTGTCGGCTATCGACGGACGGCGGCACGTCGTGGGTCTCGACCCATGACCATCCTGGCGAGGTGGTGACGGCTGGAAGGCTGGAAGGAGACAGACCCCGATTCCCCCGTTACCATGCGTTATATTGACACACTTCAGTGCAGGTGTGGAGAATCGCTGAGGCCCTTGTCTTGTGCAACCCTTGACCTGACTGCACTGCCATCGTCGCTAGCCCGTCCTCCAGGCGAGGCTCTTCGTAATCATAACAGTACTGCTGTAATGATGCCCCACAGCAACATGATCCTACCGGCGCGCTATCAACCATTCGTCATGTACTGCGAACTGTAGCGCAGAAACGGTGCGTTTTCGAGACTACGTCCATGTAACATGTTTTGATCCTCTACACGTGAGGATTGTTTACCCAGAATATTGACATGCAATTTTTCAATCCTGTATACGACAAAACATTATAATAAATAGCACTTAGTAGTGTTTCAAACATCCTGAATCGTACAACACCATAACTAATAATTACAGACCCTTTGTTTCAGCGGCAAAATATATGCGCCATCTTGTCTCAGTGCCTTACGTTAATATGTCTACCTCTGCTTAGTGGCTATTTGCAGCGTGTCTTTGTGCGCAGTTGTCTCTTATTGACTGAGCCAATCAGAATTAGGTTACGGCGACAGCACACGTCTGTGATTTGCGGATAGAACCCATGCTATGTGAGAGTTAAAAACATACAATCACCGACAAGAAAGTACAGTCGCATATCTACACGTAAAGCTCTGAAACAAGTTGGTGAAAAAACCGTTTCCCTGAAAATTAAGCGTCCCTACTTATATTCGATGGCAAATACATAAAATAATAATGGTATATATCTGTATTGATGCCAACTTAAATGGACGGTAAACTTAATAAAAATAATTAACAACGTAGTGTGTGTTTCACAATAAATTAAATCATTGAATACTTCGTAAATGAGAAATTGTTATTACTGAAGTAAGACGGGTACGAAAACGAGAACGTAAAAAATTTACTCGTATTGTTTTCAAACAAAACGTCTCTGATATAGCATGGTTTAGTCCGTTTTCTTGTTTATAGTTGGGGAGTGCGTGTTGATTTTATATTTATAGTAATTACTATTCAATTTGAAGATATTTTAGACCTTGCCGTGTATGATAACTACTCTTTTGACAGCTGTTGACTCAAGTGATTTGTGCACAAAACATTAATCGTAATGTCTAACTGTGAGTATGGTGTTTACATGCAATACAAATTTTCGTGACGATTTTGCCTATTAATGTGTCAATATTTCAAGTGTTTTCTGTAAGCATGAAAATAACTAATGCACCGCCAGAAATAAAATAATTCTCAGTTATATGCACAAGTGTGATTATCAAAACAGATGCATGATGTTACTGTTGGAAACGCTTTTGAGTTTTTTAGAAAATTGTATAATCAAGGTAAATTGCCAGATTAGTTAAAATTTATCTACGTAAACTTTAAACTTCCATAGCAATTATGTTACGTTTAAAGTATATGTAGCCTTAAAGTTATGTTTATTTTTAAAATTTTTTTAAATTATTCGTTACTTGAATATATAATAAAAATTTTTCAAACGCAAAATTAAGTATAATTTAATAATTAAAATAGTGTCGACTGAGTAAATTTAGCTGCATAATGCTTCAAATGAATGAAAATACAGCGACTTATTTGAACCTATTAACTGGAAACCGCTGACCCTTTAAAGTACTAAATGAAAACCAGGAAAAAACTTGTGAACTATTTTTCAGTGGAATATTATTAATTTACATGGGTATTTTCTTTAAAAGTGTTGCACGCAGTTGTTAGTTATCAAATGTTAGAGTAATAATATATATTTTTCATAGAAATTTCATTTAATGCTCGTCTACCTGGTAAGATAAAGTGCACATATTCTCAGATTTTAACACCCGAGACGGTTCGTGGGAGGTGTGGCCGCTTAACAACACTTTTCTTAGGGATTCTAACCCTTGATACGTGGGCTTTGGATGATACGGCGAACATAACTTGATTACACGTGTCTCTCTCAAACAAACAGAAATTAATGCAATAACGGCTCAAAACACAAAACGGGGCAATGCACTCGAAGCGCAGCTGACACGATTACACTCGGTGCAACACAAGATATAAACTTAGACTACACAAATTATAATAAGTTATCATGGGACCTAGCTCTGCCATAAAAGACAACTCATATAGTAAGCACTTAATCACTAGCTTAGCAGATCAAGGCACCTTCACTGATAGAACAAACATTTAATAAGTTAGTTAATTTTGTACATGAAAGTAACACAGATTATGAAATGAGATTTTGTAAAATAATGATAGTTGTTTAAGTATTTCATAACCAGAAAGTTTAACAAAAAAAGTATACATCTTTAAAATGATGCGTTTAAGCTTCGGTTAACAAAGGAAACAGCTGGAAAACTGATTCGTACTCACAAGTAGATTTAGGTATTTAATTCACAAGTCATTGTAATAGATTTTCTCTCGTTATATTCACCGAAAACATCAGGTGCCAATACTGAGGCTTAAACATTTGGAAATTTAACTATCAATGTGGCCTTTAAAATTAACGCGAACTTTTTACTTTAACTTTATAAATTGACCTACTTATAACTTTAAATTTAGATTATAATTATAACACTAGCGGTACTTATGTGTTTTACGAGTTAAACCCAGAACCTTCATCGTCCCGACGAGCGCACTTTAAAGTCGTTTAGAGTGGCTGCTCCTCCTGGGTACCGTGCCTTCGAGGCTCGGCATCCTCTCGGCAAAGATTAGAATCTTCTTAACACTTTAAATTGAATACCAAGGGTGGACCGATCCCCACCCTTCGCGAAACAAGGATCTCCCGACAGCTACATTTTAAACACCTCCCGGCCATCTACGAACTACTCGAAAAACGTTCCACCGCGCCTGTTGACGCGGACTCTCCTGCCGAGTCAGCACAGCTCTGGCCAGTAACACTGGTAGCGGTCTACACCCGGGCACTGAGTTTCACAACTAACGCCCCTTGTTGCCAGGTGAAAAACTGTTAATCTTGCTAGGAAGGGAACTGACCCACGGTAATCAGGACACGTCCTAGAAGTAGTCAGCGAACCCGACACAAAAGCGGACGTTCAATGCGAAATAACCAGACACCCGCCTTCCCACAGCAGTCAATGACTTTACAACACTCCAACCGCGATTAAATATATTTCTAAAATTTCTCTCCGTGACAATATCTTGAAACAGTGTTTTAAGTTTTTCCACCAGTCTTGCATTAGCTCATGATGACAGTATGGATATTGACTTATATTTTGTGACATCACATTTATTTTGTTGTTGTGTACAAAAAACATTTATCATAACTTATTAAAAAATCATGTCTGTATAACTTGTGAAGTTGACAAATAAAACTTAACAAGGTTTCAATAAGGTCTATTTTATGCCTAGCATGATAAGAAATATTTCACATAATGGATTCCACAGTTTTTATGTAACAAAGCCCCTACCTAGCAATTTGGTCATGAATTGTAATTCAAAAGCTAATACGTCCTGAGCCAATTAACAAAGAAAGAACGATAAATACGAAGTGCTCTATATTAGGCTCAATGTTTGAACATTGACGGAATTTTAATAAATCAAGTATTTGTTTTTCATTACTGTAACTCATACCGCGAGGGACTTTTATAAATCTGTACAATTCATAACCAGAAAAAATTAAATAAACAATAAGTACGAGGCACTACATGATAAACGTGTTAGACGTTGTTGTGTAATTGGATTGGAAACTTGGCAGACTTTTCGAAACACAAGAGTATTTTCTCTAAGATGTTCGTCGATAGAATTCTTTCTGCTACATGGTGGACTTATGCTTGCAATTCTCAACAAAATTAACTTTGGCCTAAGAGGTAAACCGTTTACTGTATAAGTACAGATAGAATTTTCATTAGTACTGTTTCCATTGTACAGTTGATTAATACAAAAAAAAAATAAAAGCGATAAATTATGTCATTCATTTTTAAAGTATTATTAATATTTGCAATACCTGCTTAATTCATAAGAACTATTAAGAAAATATCTGTAATAATTACAAATTATAATATTAACTTTCGTTTTTATACACAAATAAAACGTACTTGGAATAAAACAATAATCATACATGTTACACATTGTTCTCTATGTTACCCTTCACACTTTAACAAGCAACCAATATTAAATATTCTGACCTTAGAAAAATGTATATTATAGGCCTAAGCTGACACAGAAAACACGACATTATTGTGGGAACCTTTACTTCAGGCCTATTTTTTGTTTAAGGAACCTACAGATGTACCTAAGGTTTCAAAACAACAAAAAAATTGCCCGAAGTACATACAAGCAGTTCAACAATATCAATCTATAAACATATTGCTGTTATTAAAAAATAATTACGTAATGTTAGCTTATTGTTGGTCGACTTATCAATGTTTGTATTTCTACGCGAATATATTTTAGTAAGAATGTTTTTTTCTGCATACAAATATTAATTATGCTATTTATGTTAATACAATAACTAACAAATGTATCCTAAATTTAAAAAGAAAACGCTACTGTATTGCATAGCTACGTCTGCTGGTTGGTATACATACATAAGAAACCGTATTGGGAGTTATCTATGTATTATTATCATTCGAAACAGTGACGTTCACAACTCGGATAAACAGAGGTCATTCTATGCGAGATATTATTTTTTTTGTTGTCCTAATAGATAATGTTGACTTTGGTATCGTTTTCTGTAATAATCTTTTCTCAGACCATAAATTCTTAAGATCATAGTCATTGCATAATGACGTTGCAAAACACGAGACGTACAGATAATGTTAGAAAGTAAAATGTTTTGTCCTTTTTTCAAGTAATTTTTAAGAATTTTAATAATACTTCATTACATGATTTTATAAACATCTGAAAATAACACCTACTGTATTATTCCTGTGAGACTTACTTATATTTCGTACGGTTGTAAAATCTAAATTTTTGCACCTTACAAAAAATATAAAAATTATATTTGATATTGCAAGCCACTACAGGAAAATTCTAATTACTGTTTTATTCAAGAATAGAACAATCACAAATAATGTACATTATATTAGTAGAACAGTTCTTGTCAACATGTGCAAAAATTTGTTTATAGCCACCTAGCTGATCGCTTGCATTTACAAATCAACTGCATGTTCCAGCCTCGGGCAGGGTCACTTCAGAGGAGGTGAGAAGAACGGGGTGGAAGGTATGTCGACTGCTCAACATGCCTCACTCCCATACAGCCCGAAGACGAAGAATGAATGAAGAGTGGTTGTTGTGTAGCAACGACGGAATTGGAAAGGCGGGGGAAATGGGAGTTCTTCGAGAAAAAACTCACTGGCCAGCGACAACACTCGCTACGTTGCCCACGTGCAAAATTTCGGCAGCGAACCCGGATCACCTTGGTGGGAAGCGAGAATTCTGACACTTCGACCACCTTATCCACCATTAAACTGAGATGAAATCATGGGACAAGTTTACTCAGTCTGCCTCACGCAAGTTACAATGTGTACGAGAGATTATAAGCAAAACATAGCACCAAGTTGGGTTCAACTATCAAGATCAGACTATACAAGTTCAAGGCGCAGTCAAGGCGGTGCGGAATATGGGTGTGGACTTGGTCGTGAGCTGGCGAACTGCCACTTAGGTTCGTTGTCACAGGGCGTTGTCGGTTCACAAGACGTTCCCATCGCTGACATCACCCACCTGCCCCAGGCGACGTGCCCAGCAGCAGTGCACTTGTGAGCACTCCCCACCATGTGATATCCCCAACTGTAGTGTACTTGTATGTGTAAGCAAAGTGTCGGAGTTCCCATCATCTGTATGCCTGTGCGTGTGCTCCACTCAGCGAAGTGACAAGTCACTATGAGCAATTTATCATACTCCATGAAGTGAGTTTCTTGTCTACAGTACTCTTCTGAGCATATCCGCTGTAGGGAAAAGAATAAATGGCGAGTTCAATGATCCACTGTCCTATACATACTCGAGCCGGTCCATTCGTTCATTGTCTGTTGTTCCAGTTAGTAGCAGCTGATGGACAAATGGTCGGGTCTCGTGTATAATTATGACAATGGATTCTAACATGCATGTTTTTGAACTCGCGAAATATTCCTTTCTCTAGGTACAAAGAAGTTCCCGTTCCAAGTGAACTTGTGACAGTGTCCCTCAGAACCAGAATACCGATTGCAGTGTACATGTATACATTATTTCTGCGGGGAAAGTTTGGTTCTCTTTCCACCGTGAGACAAGTTTCTATGATATTGTGAGCATACCAAATACCGCGAAGTTCGTGTCTGCAGTGCACTTGCTAAGCCCTGTGAGGCAAAGTTTCTGTCCGTAGTGCTTTTACAAACATTCCCTGTATAAGTTTTCGTCTGCAGAGTGCTCGTAAGAATGGCCTGTCTCAGTGAAGTTCATATCCACGGTACGTCGATGATAATGTTTTATCCGCAATGTCTTTGTAAGCGTTTCTTTAGCGGCGTAATTTCGATACGCAGTTTGCTTGTGAGGGGGAGTTAAATTGTTTCCCCTTGGAAGTGCACTCCTTCAGGTATGTTTCGCGAGTGAAGGGTTATCTTAATTATTGCCCTTGGAAGGGTAACCCTTCAGGATACTTTTAGAAATGGTATATTTAATGGGTCGTTTGTATTGTGGCCGCATGGGAAGGTAGCCCTTTCAGGTCTGTTAGGTTACTTTATGTTTGGTTATATTAGGTTTGATCAGGTTGGGTTTATCAGGTAAGGTTACGTTATTTTAGGGTACATCAAAATATGTTGCTTAATGCAAGGTGCAACTATTCAAACAAACCTTTAAATACACCACTGCCAGAAAAATCTTGAGGTGCTGCCCTTCCAGACGGCAACAATTCAGAATTATTAATGTAGTTAACCAGGTGTGTTTAAAGGAACTAGAAGGGCTTCCCTTCCAGTACCTTTACAAATGCACTACTCGCAATAAAATTCTGAAGGATTGTCCTTCCCGGGTGCAACAATTCTGTGGGGCGACTTGCGAGATGTCCTATATGACGACGTTGTGTATCGCAGTTCTTGTGAGTATGTCTTTGGCGACAACATTCCTATCCATATGCGCAACTGAGTTTCCCTTATACTGCAAACTTTCTGTCCTTACTGTGATTGTGAGTATGCCTTGTACGGTAAAGTTCCTATCGGCTGTGCACGTATGTATGCTTCATACAGCAATTTTTCGGTCCGTGAAGTACTTGTAAGATTGTCCCATGCGGCGAAATTCTGATCCACGGTGTGCTTGTAGGTATAGCCTTCACGACGAAGTTGTACGTAGAGCATTTGTGAATTCTTCATGACAGGCAAAGTTTCAGTCCGCAGTGTGATAGTGAATATGCCCACTGCCTTTCAAAGCATGTCATATTCTGGGGAATTCTATCCGTAGTGCACTTATAAGCGTGCCCACACAACGAGGCTTTATTGCACATTCCAAAATGATAAACAGTATATATGTATAGGAAATGTCCTGCAGCTATGGAAACTGTTTAAACCACTGATGGCAGTTGCATTATGTGTTTCAGAATGCTATAAGACTACATTAATTTCTGGAATCCAATGTATGTGGTAAGTTTGTTAATAACAACTACTTTTGGCTATACTATTTTTGAATTTGGTTTATTGTGAGTTTTTTATTTCCACTACGGCAACATTTACTCTTAATGGCGTATGTCCACAGTAAAATGGTTCATTTTCAAATACACATATTAAGCATGATCTTCCTACAATATTAGTTAACATGACAACTACGTGCAGCGAGGTTAAGGGTTAAAAATACTGGATAAAAATTCGGGTTAGCTCGTGTTTGGCTACCAGTTCGGCAATCTTAAATTATATTTATGATGTTCTTCTTTGAGTGTACAGCACAGATTCTGGTTTGAACCTCAGGGACACCTGAAGAGCGACAAACACCCCTGAAGAGCGACTACGTAAGGATGAAACAGTTGTGGTTCGCCATTGACTTCCGTAGTATGTCGACAATACAACACCCAGTCCTGAACCCAGAGAAGCAACTATAAATATTGACCTCCCTGGCCAGGTATCGAACCCGGGAACCTTGGTCCACAGGTCAGAAACTATAACCACTGAACCAAGTATTCAGACTCTTATTCCACATTTTCTTTATTTTATAAATCACAGCTGGCTAAAGTAGTTCATTAATACACGCTATTACACTCTAAATCTGAATTAGTGAATATTCACTTATTCACACCGATGGATGGAGCAGTTTCAACAAACTGAACCAGTGAGAAACCACAGTGAAATCGGTGACTATTCACTGATTCCGATAAAGAGTGCCAACATTACACAAGTGAATTAGTGAATGTCGACAGATTTTCCAGTAATTTTTCACTTATTCAATAAGTGAAATCTGTTCTTTGAAAACAACTGTAAAAACTAGTGAATATTCACTGATTCACTTGTGAGATGTTGGCACTCTTGAAGGAAATCAGTAAATATTCACAAATTAAACAGTGACTACATTCACTGATTCAAATTGTTGAAACTGCTCCATCCATCAGCGTGAATCAGTGAATATTCACTAATTCAGATTTAGAGTGTACCACATTATCTTTCATTTCATAATTTTCTGATAAACTTGTTTTGTCATTAACAGTTAGCGAACCTGGCGCGTGAGACGTGCTGTAGCGTGGTACGGAAAGTATTTTTTCTTGTGTAAGTATCGAAAACGTTTCCAATGCGTTTATCTGCGAAAAGAAGACACACTGCATTCTAGTTTACTGCTTCCCACCTACTGTCTATTCCCGTTTAAAAGAGAGCGCGCGAAGCTCATGCACGTAATCGAAGGTAAGGTATGTCAATAAAAACACGCAGTGTTCACGTGATTGCAGCTTGTAATCAGGGGTGTCCGAAATGCTCGCCACGTGTAGTGGCATACAGGTATTGAGCGTAGAATATCATGCAGGAACTGGTGGTATCCAGGCGAGTATGGACACATCAAGTTGTGGGCACCTGTGAGGGTGAATGAAATAGGTATGAGGCACCCCGAGAAATCTCTTTGAACAGCTTCATCGTCCAGCACGATACACAATGCAGAAATCCGGACGAAAATCCTATTTCTCAGGTAGACGACAATGTCATACCATTGTGCTATGGAAGAAATGTAATATAATCGACAGTAATATTGACACACATATTGTAACTATTCTATTCATGAACGTTAACAATAACATGTGAATCGACAAACAAAACAGAATAAAGTAACGCAATAATTAGGCCTATTTAACAATAAAGGTATACAGGGAATTAAAATTAAATCTTTGTATTGCACACATCAGTAGAAAATATAACATTAAGAGGTAGACGTTCATTAACATAATCAAAGCCCTCGTTATAATCAAACCATCTGTACTGTGTATCTGACAGTGTTATGGAACCCGTAAAATAATTTCTTAAAATTTTTATTCCACATTAACAAAATGTACATCATACTTTTAAGAAATCCGTCACATAAGATATATAGAAACTAACCAATATGTAGACATTATGAGAAGTTTAAATGTAATTCATATCATTCATGTTGCACGTGTTTTAGATATAATTATTATACCAAACATGCAATGAATGTATCACGATCTACGATCGATAAGTGATTAAACAGTACACAACAGCCCTAGTTGGGCGTGCATGAAATTACTTTCGTTCGACACTATCAGAAAATAATACGGACACTCGCTTGACCAGTCACTAACTCTCGTCACACTGAAAGAGCGCGCGCTGGTTAGTAGCTTGTACACCCCTCACCGCTTATAATAGTATCACACGAACTTGTTAACAAACTACTACTATCACTTCTCGGCGAATGAACTATAGAGGCGATGAGCTGTTTGACGGACATGTAATATTCGACTTATCGCCTTTCTCATTTCCGTGTTTCAAACGTAACAAAGAAAACTAAGGTCCACTATCTCTAACTGTGGCCGTTAGGGTGAACGCATTTCGCGCGTTTGAGGCTTATGAGGTAAGAACGACACATCACGTGTATTGCGCCTCATACTAGCCTCTAGACGCAAGTCACAAACTGGCGTGCATTCTTCTCGCCAACAACGCGCCCCTCTGAGGTATCCTATGGTGAAAGTGGTTTATGACATTATATTTAATGTATATTGTGCTCGCCTAAACTTCTTCCAAAATTATGCGCAAAGATTTTCAAACCTCAAAAGGCTCGCACACTCAGTCTTTTTCACCATATGTCGAATGAGTCAAAATAAACGGCACAGATAAATGGAAGACCGGAAACCGGCACACACACGTGATAAGCTCTTTAACCGCTGTTTCTAAGCAAACATCACTTAACCGTGTTGAACAGTTTATAAATAATCTTGTAACATTAGAAGCTCTGCAAACAGGTGTCAATTTATAAGCATGGTAAATTAAAAACTATAACGTTCACAAACACTCATACATGAAGAATAGTTTTCAAATGACATCGAATCGGCGCAACGGTAATATGTTGTGTTTGCATTCGTGAGGAGCCGAGTACGTCCAGGTATATTTCTTTCTGTATGTTACGTCGAGAAAATGTAAAGTAATTATTAAAATGTTCGAGATTTGAACCAACGCAACCCCACAGTATGTTGTCAGGACAGTTGTTGTACGGTATGAGTGGAGCGCAAAAGTAGACTAACTGCATGTGTTTCTAAATACCGTATGATCGTAGAACATTTTGCCACAAGCATTTCCGCCACCAATTCAGCGCAGGATTCGCGTGATGTTCTCACACACAGTGTCCAGAAACAAACGCACTTAGCACACCACGCGAATGCTGGGCTGACTTGGAGACGAAAATGCTCTTGGCAAAATGATGTACGTCAGCATATTACGTGCACAATATGGCAACACTGCACGAAGAAAGTCCCCTATTGCGCTACACTTCCAGGTGAGAGAGTGAGAGATTTTGGTCAGCGCTTAACATCGACGTCTTTAGCGCTGGTATGAGGGTTACATGAGGTGAGTATGGAGCAGT
Organism: Medauroidea extradentata; assembly: GCA_003012365.1. Classification (NCBI taxonomy): domain Eukaryota; kingdom Metazoa; phylum Arthropoda; class Insecta; order Phasmatodea; family Phasmatidae; genus Medauroidea; species Medauroidea extradentata. The sequence goes on from PNEQ01016847.1 coordinate 46,202, forward strand.
ACCGGAATGAATGGGGGGGGGAAACGGGAGATCCCCGAGAAAACCCGCCGACCAGCAGCATCGTCCGGCACGGTTCCCACATGCAAAAATCCGGAGACCGACCGCGCCGGGAATCGAACCTGGGTCTCCTCGCAACGAACCCTCAGCTATTCCACTCGCTATGCCGTTTATATTTTTTTCTCCTTATATTTCATTTTGTCCTCACAAATATAAACACACTCTCGTATAATTCCTTACCACTACTATACAGCTTATGAACAATTACACATATCTTGACATTAACCCTGAAATATTAGTTATAGACGAATATTGGCCCTCATTTACAAAATGGCCACTTATTGGTGGCCCCGTACTCTTGTCTTTCTTGGGTGGGCGTAAGACAGCGTCACTCGGGGCGGCTTCCCCCTCCCTTCCTTCCTTCCTCGCAGAGCAAGACACATGTGCTTGTTATTTCTTTCCGAAGAACTCTGGCGGCACAGCCCCGCAACACAACAACTAGGGTCGACTTGATTGTCCAGAGACCCCATGGGGCGACATGTCTCTGTCCGAATGTTGGAGAGGGGGGGGGGGTTGTGGAGTAGACTCCTCCAGCTCACACTTATGAAAATTCCTTTATCGGCCTGTCACAAACCTCCTTTTCTTACAAAATTATTTTTCAACTGAAAATTACGTTAATATACAGGTTAATTACGCCTTTCTATCTGCTACGCCAAATGCCGATTACAAAGCGAACTTAATAACCAGGCATAAAAGTGATCGCAATACTGCAAGCAGCCTTACAACGTGTGGTTTTGTTGCTTGGCCTATTGTGTCTCTTGAACTAGTCTCGAGCTGCTGGTAAGTAGCAGGTGTGCCGTAGTCCACACAAGGTCACTGACCTAATATGAAACAAAGCAGTTTCTTGGCTTGTTATTGCAGCATACTGAGAAACGAATTATTCAGATACTACCATTTGCCTGCGACGTTGCATGCATGGTTTTCAATTTAATACGATGATGTTTTTGGTACACATGCTGACATTTGACCTATTATATACACAGCCTTTCTGAGTCGTGCAAAAGATTAATCTAAGTATTCAAAGTTATCTTAAGGAATTAGTGAAAATATGAATTTCTGTATTCAGTATCTTATAAAAGTACTTTATCAATAATCAAATATTTTTCCCAAAATTGTTTGGGAAACATGTTCTACCCCTCCTAACCTATTTTTTCCATATATATATATATATATATATATATATATATATATATATATATATAAAAGTTTATGTATATATCAGAAACTTTCGTAGCGCAAGCTTAACTCACCTAGTTTCCTGGTAAGTAAATATAAATGTTATAGGATCGCAAACAATTCAGACAGGTAGACATTCATTTTTATAATTAGATACAGTTTTCTGCTGACATTTTGGTGGCGAGTGACGAAATGCAGTCGTATTTTTTCTATAACGATGTATACCGAGGTGTAATTAATTGGATTAAAAGAATTATTTTATCACCTTGAGTTTCTGTTTGTCGTTTGGCATCACCGTCGCAGGACTTATCACTTTCAAGAAAAAATTTCACTTCCCTGAGTTTGCTGTTAATTAATTTAAAAACTGTTCGTGTAATATAAACCAATTCACGACTGTTGCTTTAACTAAGCACAGATACACAAGAGTTTACAAAAGTAATGTGAGGTACACTTTCTTTTATTAACTTTTACGAACTACATATATATATATATATATATATATATATATATATATATATATATATATATATATATATATATATACTCATTTAAAATGTTATAGTCTTCACATTACGACTTTATTACTTTTACAAAAGTGTTTTTCTAAATCGTCATGTAGACTTAGAAACGTATGTCTGATGAGAGTTATTCTATGATTTTACAACAACTTTGAAGAAATGATTTTCTTACCTTCTTACCAACTTCGAGCACTTCCAAAGAATTTGTTGCATCGCAAAGATGTCTTTGAATATCTACAGTAAGTTTAAAATAAACTCACTGATTTTGATAATACTATGTAGTGGTTTATAAACAAGAATTCACAACTTGCACACAAATATTGAGATTAACATTAGTCATATTAAAGAACTCAAACTAGATTATATCTGCACAGAAGCTTACTTTCTTCACCTATAGTTACTGAATACGACAAACCATACAAACATTATGTTGGAAATGTAACCACACGATTTCTTAACGTACGCCATTGCAGACAACATAATATTGCCACAATAGCCACAATAGTACAGTACGGTATTCTGTCCAATTGCAAGAAACATTCAAAGAAACATTTTTGTCCTCGAAATCAACCCGACGTGTACATTTTTTTCTGTTTTAATTATTGTTCGAAAACTGTTTGAAATATATAAGAAAATGTATAGAAAATCCTCGAAATATACTGTATAAATAGCTTGGCAGCAGTGTGGCTTGATACACTGTATAAAATTCTCCCCAGCAGTGTGGCTTGATACATATTTCAAGAGTAGACGATGCTTAATGAATACGTGTCATAGGTGACCACGCATCTAAATCACTGCGTTGCGCACAAACCTGATATGCATTATAAATGGTTGATGTGAAGGTCAGTCCACTCGCTTCTTACCAAGGTGATCTGGGTTCCATTTCCGGTTAGTTCGCTCTCGATTATTGCATTTGGGAAATGTGGTGGAGGTTGCCGTTAGCCAGCGTGTGTCCTCGGGGCACTTCCATTTCTCTTGTTCTTACATTCCAACGAACCTCAATAATGACGTTATGTAATCCTCACCACGATGCTAAGAGCTAACCAGACCTGTCCTCTCCCGAGGTTATCACTGTTTAGGTATCCCCCTTAAACCGTGTAAACACGTAAACTGAACTTTTTTTTTTTTTTTCAGTTTTCAGAACGGTGCCCAAATAATACATTATATATATTTATAACATTTATATTTAAAGCAACGTAAATATATTATTTTCTAAATGACTGCCACATATCAGGACTACTGAAGTGACATTGTGCCGATTGACAATGTATATTTTGGGATGAACTGTAAAGAAATAAAAAAGGCCTATATTGATGGAATAACTTGATGGCTTTATGTACTTAAATAGAGTTACTAATCTCTTCCTCAAAAGACTAAAAATGAGAAAATTACAGTGCCACTAAGTAATCACTGTATTTAAGGTGGTATGAAGTTTAAAGGAACTATTTGACCTATTTAAGCCAGATTTAGTAATGCAGTAGCATGTAATATAATAATAAAATTGGGTTTGAATATTTTATTAAACCCGCAATTTCACATTACCCGAATGTTTTGTATTATACTTCAAGAATTAATTAACAGAGTCAAAACCCATAAAAATATTTATTTTTCTTTCTTTAATCTTTATTTATCGTAACGGTCATTATTTTAAGAACATCAAAAGAACACTTTAATGAGAAGTGAATTTTATGTAATTTACTATTTCGGGAGGTATGTATATAATTCAAACCAAATATAGCCTAATACTTAATAATGCAGTCTTAAAATATAGAACTTTTATATACATGCTAGTATCTAAGAGATGAATTTATTTGCTTTTATTTTATAAGCTCGTTAATTTCTTTTAATTTTAGTTCTTTTAATGTATTGCAACTAAAATAAACAAAGATTTTATTTCGTACTAGCTGTCCTCGCACGTGTCGCAATATTCATTATATGTTTAGGGTACCTGTAATTCCCTCTACCTCATCTCCCCTTACCAAACTAATTTTGTTTATGCAGAAAACTTTGCGGGCGGACGCACAATACCTCATCGAAATTTTATTGCCAACGAGTCAATAGCATAGGAACGCAGTATCTGTTACAAACAAATATGCGTGTGTATATGTTTGTATCTTTATATATAATTACTGAAATAAATTATATATATATATATGTATAGTTATTGAAATAAGTGCGTCAACGAGTAACCCTAAGCAAATTCGATGAGCCGTTCTAATAAGATGGGAATCTGTATCAGAAAACCTTTAAGTGAAATGTATAATCACATAAACAAAACACAATCGTGGAAGAATTTAGGGTAAGGTTATTTCTACTAAAGGTTAGAAAGAAAAGGTGTTTTCTTATGGGAGAGTTTGGCACAGGGAAAATTTCTGCCGCTAGGTGCGCTGAAGTCGCATGTGGGGACAGATTAACATTGCGGTATATGGAAGTACTACTTATTTTTGTCCATAAAATATTGTGTTTGTATAATTTTGCGTTATAAATTTACAGGTTTAAACTTATAATCTTTTGTGTTTATTTGAAGCTAAAAAGTATGTCTGCGAGATGTTTTTACGAACGTAATCAGTGGAAATTTAAATGCTCGTGCGCGTGTTTGTTTACAATTTCGTAGGACACATTAGTGATCGTCGG